>VYZV01000883.1:64393-134716 GCA_013401275.1 Pandion haliaetus | reverse complement strand
TAGTTTTTACAGTTTTTATAACCCTCTGCCAGGAGGTTATATCTGTTGTGGTGGAGCCACATGCAAAGACTTATTGCCTGCAGTCTCCTATCTAAAAGGCCAAACAAACAGGAGAGCAGACCACAGGTACAAAGAGCCCTATGGGTCTTAATCAAATGCGGGCAGCAGTGCAATAGTAGAGCTGTAAGAAAATTCCTCTCTTCTAGTCCACTGTATTACCCATTGAGTGACATCATCTCATGACTGTAGTGCCAAACCCAGCCTTCATTTCTCTTTTTCCCCCAACCAGCATGTAGAAAGCTCTTTTGATATATCAACCAAAAGAAAACCTCCTCTTAGTCACCCCACTTTCCTGTTAGCCTCAGTGAAAAATCATATCGCACTTTTGTTGATAGCCTTTTATATTCCTTTTTTTTTCCCCATTTGTTCATATCCACTTTTCATTTGTAGAAGAACTAATTTTTGATCCTTAATAGAATTAATATTTCTGCTAATGTGTTTTGGAGCAAGAGCCCTTACAAAACTCATTTCTTCATGCAGACTGTGAGTGTAGTCGTAATGCTCTACCTGCACTGTAGGTAGCAATAGGTTTGATTCTTAGCATTTTGCAACATTAGTGTCCAATTATATCTCTCTTTTTTCTGAAGAAAAGAAAGTAATGGATGCACAGTTAAAATGAAAAGGGCAATGAAATCCAGTCTGCAACTGTTACTGCAGTTCTGAAATCAGGTTCTTGGGACAGACATCTTGATTCTTCATGTTGATCTCTCCTAAAGCTTACAGATTTGGTTATTGAAGCTGGTGTGGAAGCTCTAGTACAAAGACTGTAAAGAAAAGGGGAAGTTTGTAAGAAAAACAGAACTGGTATGACCTGAAAACATAGGGATTAAGAACAATGACAGCATACTTGCTTCATTGGACAGGATACTAGAAATTAAAAGACTAAAAATTATTACTTTTTGTTTTTCTGTTTGGTTTTTTGGTTGGGTTTGTTGGGGGTTTTTTGTTGTTTTGTTTTTTGTTTTTTGGGTTTTTTTTTTCCTTTACTGGAGGAAACTTAGTTAAACCAGTGGGAATTTGTTCTAAGTAACAGCCAGCAGCCCTAGTCTTACTGCTGTCTCCTGTGCACTGCATCATTGTCTTTGCTTTAGGGGCTCTCAGAGGAAACAGATTTTGCTGGCCCCTTGGTCATTTTGATGTGTTACACCTCAGCTGGGATCTCAGTTTCAGCTCATAGAAGTGAGAAAGAAATTTTTAAAGGTGGAGTGTGAGCAAATTTTTTTTGCCTTTAAATATGCATGTAATTTCTTGTCCTGGTCAGCTGGGATAGAGTTAATTGTCTTCCTAATAGCTGGTACAGTGCTATGTTTTTGAGCTAGGTATGAGAGGAATGTTGATAACACACTGATGTTTTCTGTTGTTGCTAAGTAATGTTTAGTCTAAAATCAAGGATTTTTCAGCTTCTCATGCCCAGCCAGCAAAAAAGGCTGGAGGGGCACAAGGAGTTCGGAGGGGACACAGCCAGGACAGCTGACCCAAAGTGGCCAACGGGGTATTCCATACCATGTGACATCACATCTAGTATATAAACTGGGGGGAATGGGGGCGGGGGGGATCGCCGCTCAGGGACTAACTGGGCTTTGATCAGCGGGTGGTGAGCAATTGCCTTGTGCATCACTTGTATAGTCCAAACCTCTTATTATTAGTGCTGTCATTTTATTAGTTTTGTCATTATCATTATTAGTTTCTTCTTTTCTGTTCTATTAAACTGTTCTTATCTCAACCCACGAGTTTTACTTCTTTTCCTGACTTTCTCCCCCACCCCACTAGGTAGGGGAGAGGTGAGTGAGCGGCTGCGTGGTGCTTAGTTGCTGGCTGGGGTTAAACCACGACATTTCTACAGGGATTTGGAAACTTTTACTATAGTTTACAAATACTACAACTCTAAAATGCCAACCTGATTGTAATTATAATGCCCCTTTCTCATGTAAGCTGAAGAGGAAAATAATTCAATAGATTCACTCACTGTTTAAACAAATGGGGAAGTGAAGTAAATTAAAGGTAATGGTTTAAACAAATGGGGAAGTAAATTAAAGGTAATGGATACTGTGGTTTCTGCACAAGTATATGCATTTCTAACAAAATCTACAACTCCGTCATGAAGAAATTACGCATTAAAAATAAAAGGAAAAAGAAAAGAGCAACAGTCATTACTTTTGTGATCTTCAACAAGAATGTGCTCTGCTCCATCTGCTAGTTCTGCAGCTGTGGTTAACTAATAAACAATATTCCCAGTCCTGTACTAACTGCATTTGATGTGGCTGGTACACAAACAAAGATGTCTTGGCAGAATAAGGTGCTATATGCGTTGTTAAAGAAGAGAGGACTTGTCAATTTTAGATCCAATGGAAGCAAAGAGAAAAGCTTTGCCTTTGCCATATGGGAAAACAAAAAGCCAAAAACATTTTACCCACTATTTTCTGAAACTGTAAAACAGGTAGTGTAGAGTAATAATAAGAATGTGCTGGTGGCTATGGAGGACTAACAACCAATTCAAAAGTGCTCACAAGCTGTGGTTTTCTTTTCCCTCTCTGTTTCTAGTGGCTCTATCAGGTACAACCAGAGAAAAGACCCTCCTGAAATGATTCATCACCAAATTTCTCAGCTTACTCCAAAACTGTAATCTTGGATCTCTTATTGCTCTGGATAGAAGGCAGCTTGCGCAGGAGAATTCTGTGATCTGAATGAAACAGGGCTGCCTTAGGCCTCTTCCCTGCTAGCTCCATGCTCACAGCCTCATTGGAGCTGCCAACATTGTGAAGCTTGGGTCCAAGAGCCTTGCTGAAAGGTAGTCTAGACACACGTGAAGCCCACTGAAAGCAAGACTTCAAAAGGTAAGATCTCTGCTACAGTGCTTCTCACAATGCCGAGATTTCTAAGCAAGTGATTATTTTTCAGAGCTTTTCCCTCCTGCAGGCTTAAACAGGAATTGCAAGTAACAGATACTACCTGAAATCAGAATCTCTTTTCCATTTGCTCAGCTGTAGATTCTGTAGTTTAATTCTAATTCACAAAGTTTAAAATGATTTGGCCTGGATGTCTTGGTTCAGGGATGTACCAGACCTGCAGGTGGAAGGTTTCTCTTACTCTTGTTATGCATGGAGCAAAATGGTCTTCTTCAAAAGTTAATTACTCTGTCATTGTCACAGAGTTGTGCCTGAAGCATCGCTGAGATTTTCTCTTCTAGTCACTGGCAAATATTGTTATGCCAAAGTAGCTATGAGTCATGCTGGCAGCCACAGTATTGGTTCAAAATTGGCACAAGGCTTTGATATGCTGCTCTTTGAAATGAAAAGGAAAATGCTTCTCATGGAAAACTGCTCTGTATGAAATATTGCAGTCTTGGCAACAGGAAAATAAGGAGATGTAATTCTGTTGTTCCTTGCATTTGTTCTGCAACCATACAAAATCAGAGAGAGAAAATATACATAAGACCTTGTCTAAATGGAGATTGTAGTATTTCTTTGGGGGAAGAATGATCATTACCATCATTAGAAACCAAAGTATTTACACTGACATAGCTACATAATTAATCTTCAATAAATATTTCTTAGTACCTGATACAAGTGAAGTAAGGGGTCTCACTATTTTTACTGCTCTAAGCGTGTGTAGAAGAGGTCTAAATGAAAACGGGGGCAGTGAGTGAACCAGGTAAAGGAGGACATGGTTGCAGCCAGGTTCCTGTACTTGCTGCCATTGTTGCCAGTGGCAATAGCAACTTGAGGGTATTTGTGCTTCTCCCCAGTTCTCCAGGGCAGGACTGCCTTGAAAACATTCTCCTGCTTTCCCTCCTGAATGCTTCATTAATCCCCTAGCCTTCAGCTGCTTACACCTGATTTTCTTTGCCTTTATGAGTAGCTTCATTCGGCTCAGTGAGCCAAGACATGTTTAGGACCCAGACCTCAGCTTTCAGGCCCTCTCTGGGGGCACAGTGTGCAGAGTTCCCCACTGAGCAGCACCTCGCCTGAGGCAACAGGGCCTTAACAAATACAGATGACATTTAAATCTGAAATTAGGAGGCAGCTGGGGAGAACTCTGTCTATAGAAAATATAGGCAAGCTGAGACGTGTATATATATATATATATGCACCACATGCCCACACATACAGCCATGTCAGGCCTCAGTTAGTTTCTGAATTGTGAGTGAAGCTCGGAGGGCCCCGGTCCTTGGTGATGTAAATCCAGCATTTTTACATCAGCTGAACACACAGCCCTGGGCCTTTCCTGGGACACAAAATGGAAAGGCAGAGGAAAGGAGATTGGTCTTTCTTCCCTTATGAGTTTCTCTTATTTGATCTCTCAAATGTAAATTTTGGTCCATGTGTATCTATGTAGCTCCTCTACAGCCATCACCTGTGCTGCACCACTTTACACCACAGAGGATCCGGCCTTGTGTTTGTAAACAACACAATGATATAGCTCATCTAGAGGAATGCACAAATGAACCATGTTCTGTATAGCTGGTAGCTTGCTAATAACTTTCTAAAATTGTTCTCCAGCTTTAATTGAAATCATAAATCCCAATCACATTCAAAACATAACTACTGTATGTCATTGGCTCACTTCAGATCTTAATCATAGTCTTCTGGGGAATTTTCTTGCTGCTTCTTCCTTCCCTCAGGAGCAGCCATATTTATTATTGCAGCTCAAATACCTGGAGATATTTCAGTTGAAAAGCCATATAACATCTCTCTAAGCATGTCAATACGTGTTCAGCTTAATATGAATGTCTGTGCCATTCCCACTGGAGAAAAGTAAAAAATGTCAAGGAAATATATTTAACTTGTTTCTGCACAGATGCCTGCAGATATCTTGTATCTAAAGAATATTTAAATTCTGTTTTGTTAAGACAGGATACTTACATTATACAGTGGAGCAGCCAGGAGGTTATAGTCTCCACTAGACAATTTGCCAGACAAGAAAGATGGCTTAGTTGCAATGTTGACAGCTTTATTCTTGTGGCTTTGGCAGAAAAATAGGCAAAAAGATTGCAGAGGCGGCAGGATAGAATACAACAAGAAAGTTCAGAAAAATATTAACTGGTTGTAAAATGAGTGGGTGGATGCACTAAAGGAGATGGCATTGCAGTTATATAACAACACTTATTGCAACATTTTTATGGCCAAATTATGCTCTTTTTCTGTGCTGTATTTTTGCATCTGCTGCCCAGCTCCAATGGTGAGGAACAAAATGTTTATTTGGCAGGAGAAAAGGGCAGTAGCCATTCATAATTTTCAGCTGAATCATCCCATTGGTCTCAGTGAAGATTCCCCTGAGAATTTCGTTCCATTTCTAATATATTATACACTGCGATTTTACAGATCTGCTTTTATTTTCTAAACCAGACACTTGCATAAGGCCCTATAAATATCCCTGATCTGAATGTAGGTTTAGAAGCTAGACTGTGCATGCTGAATGTAGGGTATAGCAGGGGAGTGGCCATGCCAATGTGGTCTTCAGTGGGAAAAAGCTCCACGTTTACTATTACCTTCCTTCTGCCTGAGGAAGACCAGGCGACCTGAGGCATCTCCACAGTCATATCCTTGGGCCATCCAGAGCGATGTGCTGCTGAGCATGACAGAGCCAATTCCTCCCCAATATGCTCATTATCTAGAGCAAATTCAAAGGTGCTTCCAGGGGTGTGTAGTGACAGTTGCATTGAAGGTTGTTTGGACTCATTCTATGTATAACTCTAATCCAGTTTTTCTTAGCAATCACTACATACTCCTTGTGCATATCATGTTGGACCTCACTGGCAGTACAGTCTCTATTCTAAAGAGCATTAGGCATGAATAAGGGGAAAGGAAATAAATATGATTACTCCCACTTCAGAAATGGGACATAAGAAAGTGAGGCACACTTTTTTTTTTTTCCCTCCTTTTCACAAGTGTGGAGGCTTTTAGTGGAGGACCCTTGGAGCAATTGTAAAAGTTTTGGGGAAAAATTAGTTTGTCTGTGCTTCAAGTGGGGCTTCAAGAGGTAAGTTTTATATGCTGAATAAACAGAAAAGAGTTTTGGAGTGCTTCATAGCCCGGTCCATTGCATCATGCAATATCCAGAAGAATAATCTCTGCAGCCTTGGAACTAGTCTAAGTTGTTACCACAAGTTCAGGGCTTCTAGAGCCATCAGTTCAGTCCCCTGTGCCTCCCTTGGTCCCTTTGAACTTAATCTTTAGCTTCCCAGTGCATCCATTCTGATTCTCTCAAGATCTGCCCTGCTTTCCTGGGCTAAGTTAAAAAGGAAAGGCTTTCAAAACAAGAAAAAGTATTTACATGATTTGGACGGGGGATAATGAAAAACCCTACCCAATGAGATTGGTCAGAGTTTGTAACTTAATATTAAGGATTCCTTTAAAACTGGGGCATAGGGGTAAGGGTGGCAAACCTGAAGACTTTAGAAAAGAGCAGGGAATTTAATCACTTGGTTACACACATGCCTAAACCCAAAAGGTGACAGCCTAGACATTCTTCTCAAAGATGCTGTGTTTTTCTGTCTCAAGGATTCAAAGGCTATATGGGAATTCACTACAGTAGGCCTAGATAAGAAATAATGGAAGAGCCAAGGTTCAGTGACCAACACAGGGAAAAACAAGGTAACAACCACCATGGGGAAAAAGTGAGCAAAATATAAACTAAAAGACCAGCGACAATTTATACTGAAAAGAGCTGAAGACTGGTAAAGAAAGAAACTCAAACAGCAGTTAGAAAATTGGCCACAGACTGAGGAAAGATACCAAAACCAGTTCCTGCAACTAGAGAGAAAGGTCTGTCCACTTTGATGACTTCCCTATAGCCCAATTCTCAGGAAGGTGGGAGGCCTGATGGGGAGATAGCCAATAGGGAGAGCTGCCTAGAAAATGGGTTTGTTTTTTCCTGTGGAAAACATGGTGCTTTTTCTCTAAAACCAAAACATTTTTACATTTCAAAGAGACAATCAAAATATTTCCAAGGTACTTTCAGTGGCAGAATTTTGGTGGCTTAGGGATTAATTTTTATTAAGAAAAGTCATGTGAAAACAGTATCCCAAAAGTACCAACACAGATCCTCTGGATGCTGAGCTACTGACAGGGTAAACGGTGAGAAGGGAGCACAGCTTTCAAGGAGCAAGTGCACCAAAGGTCCTTTCCTGGTGCCAGTCTCTCTGGTGTCATTCTAGCCAACCACCTGAACCAGGCATTTCTTGATTACCACTAGCTTTTTATAGCCCAGATCAAACTTGTTTACTGAGCTCTTCTCTATGTTTTCTACAATAGTGTTTACCGGTTCAGACATATTTTCATTGCACGAACATTTTATTTCACATTTTTACAGGTATGCTGTGTGCAGTTTGGCTTAGAAAAACTTGTTTTTTCCATAGAACATCTATAGAATGTTATTACCAGACATTTAATGGAACATTTTTACAGTGATGGAGTTTTGTCAGAAAAGCAGCAGTTGATTGTGTCTGTGTATAAAACTGATGTGTGTGAATACTTCTGCCCTGGCACAAAATAAAAAGAGCATTTGAAGTTCTGTAAGAGGTAAACTAACCTCAAGACTAGATATTTTAACAGATAAGCTGCTTAAATGCCTCCATAAAAAAACTCAGAAAACTTTCAGGGAATGTTAGACATTTTTCCCTCCATTCACCTTCATGCAGTTCAAGTTTTTGCTGTGCAGCTGGTGTAATTTTTTAGCAGGACAGAAGACCAATTCTTGTAGGACCATTTTTTCCCCAATTATTCTGTAGGTTTCCAAAACAAAGGAAAAAAAGGATTCTAGAACTAGTGAATGAAACTGTGACCTCTCCAGGTGTGACTGGGCTGCCTTTCCTTCAGAGGTTATTGTGTAAGAAAAATTATTTCATTTTTTTTTACTTCTGTGCCTTACAAAGACTTGTACATGGGGCAGGTGTACATTATACCTCCCATAGCTACGGTAATAGGACATGAAGATCAAATGAAATGATAAAGTTTGCTTGTGGAAATAATTTACCTATCTGTCCTTTCATATAAAGGAGGTTAACTAGATCTTTCTTGACTTTACAGCTATTCTGAAATTGTAAATTCTGAAGGGTTCAGAGGTGCTGAGGTGCTCAGGAAACAGAGTAAATCAAGCCAAAAGTCTCTAGAAACATCCATGGGGGTCAGAAGCTTAGGCTAGTTCCCCATTAATGAAATAATTTGGTATTTTAGTTTCCATATCGTAAAACTACATGAAATAAGCTGATGAATTACACTGCAGTCCTTGCTGACTATTTCTCCACATACGATGATACAGCATATCAGTAGAAACTGCGCCTTTATGGCTTGTTCGTAGGATGTTCAGATCCTTTCACATGATACAGCAGTGGTTTTAAAGCCTAGACTTGGTTTTAGAAAACCTTCAGTTCAACATCTTGCAGAGAAACCTGTGTTTTACATGCATTCTACCCGCTGACAGTGCTGTGCTCAACATGTCTCTGGGTTTATCTATCTCTCTCCTGTCTTTATCTGTCTTTCTATCATACTGCCAGCCATTTTTGACATGGGTAAAATTGGGGTTATCATGAAAAGAGAGTACTGGGTAAAAAATATTGTGAGCAAAGTGGAAAGCAATGCAGGAGAGCAAAAAAGGGGATAAAAGTATTTTCTGTGCAATTCTTTCAAAGATTGTTCACTTGGAATCCCATGGTACTGTTGCGATGTTTGTTGCATTTTTATAGACAAAAGGAATATTTGCTCTGTGAATGCTACAGCATTGAGAGGATGAAGAGCTTTGGTTACCAGGCTGTTTGTGATCTCAGCTCACGACTCAGGGGAGACATTTTTGCTCCAATGACCTCTAAGCTGCCTTTAGTTTATTGATTGGCTAATAGGGAAAATTGATTTTTAACTAACTCACCAGTTTTGAGACCTGAACACAGTTGTCACTTCCAGTAAGTGTACTTTTACTCAATCATATAAGTTGTCTCAGTCGTCAATTCATTCTAGATGCTGCAAAAGGTAAGTATGTGCCAAAAGGTTTGGCAAGGAGCCCAGACACAGAAGACATAGTCCAGGACAATCTGTAGATAAAATGTGTTTAATATTATGTTATGCCTATTATACATGCTCTGGTCTTGGCAGAAAACAGCTGGTTATGCCTAAGGGGTAATGGGCTGAACATAAGAAAAGGCAAAGTCAGGGAATATCAGAGGAAGAATATCAGGGAGACGCTCCTGAAGTGAGGTGTCTCACTTGTAGGTCAGCTTTTCTTGCCCTGAGACCTTTAAAGCTAAAGTAAAGAAGCAGCTGAAGATGTCTTGGATAGGGATGTTGGCCTGAACTGGTCCAGTAAGAAATGGCATCTCCCAAGTGACCTTTTCAAATTTTGATATCCATAAGCTGAACTGAAAGATTTCACAGGTATAACTGGTGCATCATATTTCGTAAGTGTCCTTGTGCAAGATCTGAGCTCAGGGGTTCCAAGCCTCATGCCCTCACTTGTTCTCAGCTCACCTGTATGCTCGCAGAGTGCCAGCCAAGATGAAAACCAGGGTGGGGAGTGTAAGCTGGGGGTGATTGAGCTAGAAGAGGCTGTTTGGGTTTTATTGTTAGTTTGATTTTTACAAACAACAAAAAAGGAAATCTGAAAGAAATGTCATTGGGTTCATCTGAAACATTCAGTTTGCCCAGAGCAATGTGTTTTTATTTTCAGGCTGTTTAATCAAAACCAATTGCATTAAATTTTATAGGAAAAGGGGCATCAGTTAGAAATGGCAAAATGAAACATGAGAAGAGCAAAATGAAATGCATTCAATTTTTAAGAAGAAAAACACTGGAACTAAAGATTTCAGAATTTTCAGAAACATCTTTTTTTATGAAATTGAAAATATTTCTCTGTGTCCAAACAAACTGGTGAGTAGCTCTGTGCCCCTCCTTTCAAACTCTTATTTTCTGAATGACTTTAATATATGTAATTCTTCTTTATCTGATTCTGGGTTCAGTGTGTAAACATTAATGTATATTAATTAATGTAATCACATGAATAGCTTCACTGTCTTGATTGAAGTTGCTTATGATAATGGCAGGTTTTGCTGGGAAGGCTGTTACGAGTCTGGTAAGCTAAGTCTGTGAATCTGGAGAATTCATGCATATGGCAGCTGTGCAAACAAGCCATTTGGCATCATAAATATCTTAGTTTGCAGGATCCCATCTCATATATGAGGATTACAATTTTGCAATCTATAGGTGACCTGTAATATACAATCCTATCACCAGATGCCGGTATGGAAATACAGGCTAAATTCTGCAAACAGTTCCTTGAAATGAGCAGTAAAATGTGTGTGGATGCACCAGGGCCAGGAACTAAAAAAGCAACTACTAATTTGGGACATCCATATAATGAAATTTTAACTTATCTGGTATGGCACCCCACAAAATTCATGCTCATAAAAAACCCTAGGCCCTCCAACTTGGTTCAGATATTTTTGTTCCAAGCACAGACATTTCCTGACAAATTTCTTTGGAAGGATTTTTTCCTCAGTACATCTGAGCTGCATTTCCTCGCATGACAAACAAGACTGCAAACTGATAAAAGCCAATATGATGCAGAGCAACCTGGTGCCACAGATGAAAAAAAGCAGATGAAAACATCTGAATTTGCTGAAAATCCTTCAGTAGGATAACTAGGTGTGGTGCAAACATGCTGCTGGGGAAGATAGTATATTTGAGTCTTGGTTCACAGTGGCAAAACCAGAGGGTTACAAAGATCATGATCTAGAGAAAGGGTCATGACACCTTTTCATTTATGTTGGCACATACTGAAATTTTCATTCTTATGGTTTTTTTCCTCTTTCTTGCTCTGTCAGCCACACAGAATTCAAATTTAAACATCTTTTTTAGCTCACAGCTAGACTATTGTTCTTCAAGAGATGGAAAGTAAAGAAAGTAGCAATGCTCTGAAGTACTTTCCTGGCTTTGGACCACATCTTAGCCTATAATTTATGAACATGGAGACATGTCTACAGGCAGGATGTGGTTCTATATTTACTAATAGCTATTCTAAAATGTACATGCGGGTCTCCATCATGTAAAGTATGTAGCTAAGTGTAGCTGGCAGCATGGCAAATCTTAAAGGATACTTTTAATGAATGCTGCAGATTTTGATTATATACCATAAGTTTTACTGTTGTTATGTACTCCACAGTATTCTCTGGGGGGTGAGTGGCACTGCAAATGTGTTACAAGAACATTAAAAAGTAATATCTTAAAATTGTGTCACACAAAGGAAAACTCCAACACATTTGTTGATTATTTTGAGGAAATGTTACCTCCGAAATTGGACATAAATGCACCTGCAACCTGCACACGTTGAGTGCTCTTTTACTCTGCAGTAATCTCACTAATTTCTGTGGGACTATTTGAGAATGACAATACTGATCCCTGGGTAAGGAAAAGAGCCTGCTTTTTACTGTTAAATACAAATCTTGACCTCATCACTCCTAGACCATGCTGTCGATAGATGCTATTTTACTAGAAAAATGGAAGCAAACATGCAGCCCAAGATGATCCTTTTAATCTCTTATCTGCATTGCATTTCTTTCTTGCATTTCACTGATGTTTATGGGTACTTTAGGCTCTTTATGTCTGTGCTGAAGTGTTGCCCTCTGTCAGAAGCAATCAGACATATAATAGACTGTGGGGAACTTAGCTTAGGCTAGAGAAGCTCATTTCTCAAGCCTCCAAAAGGCATCAAAAGCTTGCTTTTTAAAAGACATGCTGTTTACATGCTGGTTTAGTTTGTTCTCAATAATTTATTACCTGCTAATGTCTTTTTTTCAGTCTTGCTTATTCTCAGTGGAGGCAGTGGGATTTTATCTGAAGGCAAGGTTATTGTGAGGATGTGGAGTAAAGAACCCTGAATGGTTTATCCGTTAAGGCCTAGAGTTTCACAGACTTGGGGTTTCACAGAGTATTTTCTCCTCTTCAGTGAGGAATATATCTATAAAATCAATTTAAATAGGCATATGTGGAAATAACTGATTTTTTGAAACATTTATAAGTGTTAGACTAATACACCTGATTTCTGATATTTATTATATTTTTATGTTGAGTTTGAATTTGCAACTTCATTTAGAGGCACTAAATGCTAGGACTGTCTGAGGCACTACCTGTGCTGTTTCTGTTGGAGGATCACCACTGTTTATAATAGCAAGTTACGCAAAAAAACAGTTTAAAATTGCATTTTACAAAAGCTCATTGAACAATATCAAGCAGGATCACTGATTAACTGGATGGTCTGCTCTTCTGAGCTCTTGTTAGTACTGACTTGAAGTTTATACAGTTTTACTCACTGAATCAGTATGCAAAGTCAAACAGATTTATAACTCATTCACCTGATCACGTTTACATTACACTAGCCTACAGAAGTCGCAGCCCAGACTACATTCCTAGTGAGAGCCCTGCCTTTCTCTGTGGGCCAGCCCGGCTATAGTGTATCAGAGATACATTATTAGAATAATTTATGTTATTTTGATCTCACCCATTTGATAAATTACATATTGCAATGTCTAATGTGCTGCATAGATGAGTTAACAGCATATGCTGCCCTCATATTCATATTGCATATATGTGTATGTGTGTCTACGCATGTATATATACTTTTTTTTTCTATGTTCTATTTATACTTGTAAGTTTTCTCATATTTTGCTTGTTCCTTTTTGTTAATTATACGGCTGTCGCATTACACTTGACTTGTATTTAGGCATCTTTAACAAGAACACATTTTCTTACTGTTCAGCTTTTTGTACAAAGATTAGAACACCTAAAAAAACACATCTCTGTTGGGGAAACCCTTTAGCCGTGATTTTCAGTTTCCACCTTTCTATTATTTGTATGTTTTCATTGACACTCGGAGACATGGCTGGAATAGCTGGCATATACTAAACACTAGCATCCCTGAAGTCTTTATCTTTGTTGTCTCCTTTTACCCTCAGCATTTTGATTGAGCCAGTTTATGCATCTTGAAGCCAGAAATCCCTTATGGAAACATTTCAATTCAGCTCATTCATAATAAGTATTGATAAAACCTCTTTCCCTCTCTCAGGTTTCAAAAAGCCCCTGCCACTACCCTGGCAGCATCTGCATTAGTTCCCCTATCCACCCACATCTGGTGAGAGTGAGGAGGATCATGCATAATGCAAAAGTCGAGCTGCGCTTGAGATGTGGCTTTCGAGGCGATGTTTGTACAGAGATCTCACAGGTGCACGTGCTGGCCTGAAGAGAGCAGCCCTGGGAATCCATTAGGCAGCTGTTTGGATTATCGCTTTAGAAACGTTTGGGAAAGTTTTAATATCCTGAAATTAAACCTGTGTTGCTCTTCACTGCATTCTCGTTTCCCAAGAAACTCAACCTCAGTGGGAAATCTAAATAAGCCCAAGTTGCTGGAACCTCCTTTCCCTAGAGCAGAGACTCGTGTATATCTCTGGAGAGTTTTGTGGGCTCCATTTTACCGGTGCTACATCAGTAGTCCACTCGCTCTGTGTTTCAGCTGTTCCAGTCCGGCATTCACGTACTCCCTCCAGCAGATTAATTACACAGGAAATATCAAAGAGATTCCTCTAAATCCAAAGTATATGCTTTGACCTAAAGTGAATACATAATATGCCTGCTGTGTTACTTTCTGTACACATGCGTGCTTCCTACTCAGAAGGATTTTAATAGGTGTATTTGGTATTTATCAAGTCAGTGCAAAGTTTTGATTTGGCATAGTATATTTAGACCTTCAAGTCCAAGTTCTTTCTTGAGATAAACAAAGGATGTATTAACATCAAAGCAGCTTACATCAGAAGGACTTCACTGGACTTCTGTCTGGAGGATAGAGGGCGTCAGGAAGAGGTTTCTGTCTGATTTAGTGAAAGGTCATATTTGCTCTTTTCTGACAAATAGACACGTGAACCTGAGAGACAGAAAATTAGTTCCATTGGTAGTATTAAAACCCCCTTGTGTCCGGAGATGTCTTGAAATCTGAATAAAAATGCAGTCCACCAAAGACTGGAGCTGCAAATGGAAACAACTACTAAAACTGAAGAACTATTCCCACCTCTGTGTCTGCAAAACCCTCTTCCCTCTCTTCTCTCCTTTATGTCTAAGCAGCTGTACAGGCACATCAAAACCAAGTCTCCCACAGTTCCATCCAAAGAGAAGGTGTCTCTATTTGAAGGCCAGCACATTTTGTATATCTAAAACCAAAGGGAGTGAACTCTCAGACCCCCATTCTAACTTCTTTCTCCTACCATGCTCCTGCAAACTATGGCCCTTGTTCAAAGCACTATTGATTTTGGTTTGATTTTACACAGACTTAAGGGGAAGCCAGAACAGATCAGACAATACCATCAGGACTGTAATAGATTCATAATTAAGTAAATCCCAGCTGTGTGCCGGTTTTGGCTAACTCTGCTTATCCTCATACTGAGTCATTATTATCAACTGGGGTGTGTCTGGGGCTCACAAGAGCACAGTCCTCATGCCAAATGCTTTCTGCCTCACATAGCACTTTCTGTAATACTTTTTTCTTGTAGCACATAAATGCAGCTTCTCATTAGTAAAACAGCTGTACTGTTGGTGAAGGGAATGATTTCTCTGACACCATCTCCACACTGCTGAAGTTTCAGTGATATAACTAGAGGTCTTCCTGATTTACCATGCTGCACATAAAAACAAAACATGGAGGAACTAGGGTTTTGTTTCTAGCATGCATAAACCACATTCTTAAAATAATAAAAATGATTCTTGCCAAACAACCTCTAGATGGCTCTTGAGGCTTGCTTTGTCAATTAGCAGGCACCTGAAATAAGTCTGCATCAGGCTGTATCAAGATTTTCCTATTACTGTCTTACTTCTTCATATGAGAGATGAAACACTGGAGTGTTTTGCATGCAGTGGGAAGGCTTCCCTTGGTTTTGTAAAAAGCATTGAGAACCCTTCAGCTGAAGAGAGGAAAAATGTTTGTCTTCTTTCTACCCAGAAAGTCCTGGTCGTGGATTCCACCTGTGCATATTTTGCTGTAGTTACTACATATTTATTCACTTGGATGTGGAAATCACCACTCTTCATTGTAGCATCTCAGGAAAAAAGCAGAGCCACCTATTCCCCTAAATAAACAGAATTGCTTGCAAGCATGTGATTTACCTGGTGAAATCCCAAGGCTTGGTGCCTGTAGAAATTCTGCTTACAGAAGTACATCCCTTTTTCATACTGCAAAGGGCACCTGGGGTTTATTCCTGATTCACAAAGAAGCAGGGAAGTAGGGGGAGGAGGGAAGGAAGAAAAACATTCATAGTTTTAAGGTGAGTCACATCACAGCAATCCACGCTTCATCCTAAACAGATTACTTGCTGCTCAAACTATTACTGAGCAGATCATAATGGAGATGATACTCGTAATCCAAAAGGGCACAAAGGTAACTGACAATTAAGGGGGTAAAATCTGTTAGGAACTTTAATCTGTCAGACAAAGAAGTATTTATACCAATAAGTGCAATGCATTGCCCTGTTTGCAATTAAGAGCTCACATGCCTCCTACAGTGTTTCCTCCAGCACAGTAACTAGATCTTTCTATGACTAAGCCAGGCATTATATGAGCTGGACACTTAACTTCACTGCTAACTACTTGAAATGTATTTTTTTTCTGGATGAAAATGTCATCATTACAATTCTAGGGCAGGTAAAATATTCTTTCCTCCCTTAGCCAGATAAATGATCAAAACATTAAAAAAAAATTCTTGCACAGATTTGTAACATTTAATTGGGAGACCTAGTAATGCTTCTAAGATAAATAAAAGTTTAAAGATGCTGCCTGCAACCAAAATATATGTATACTTCTTCCCTTATGTAGTAAGAAATTATACACTGTTTAATAACACACTGAGGTCCTCCACAATTAAAAAACAATGAGCTGATTTAACATTAATCAAGTACCATGCAGCAAAGAAGAATTCAATGCATTCTTTGTTGTAAAGGTTAATATCTTTGTGGGTTGTACATTAAGAAAACCTGTAAAATATTTATGCGGTTAAAAGCAATACAGAACTGGCCATCAGCAACAGTTACAGTAACTTCCTATACTTTTTTCAAAACAAGACATCTTTATACTTCAAATGTTCCACCTCAATCAGAGGGACAGATCTTTGTCCGTAACTCAGCACCTTTCCACAGTGATGGAGATATGCCTCTGTATAATAGTGAGGGACACACTTCTCCCCTGTGAATACACTCACATGCTGTGTTTGGAACAAATTCCAAGTATAGGACTCTTCTTTCTGGAAAAGTTTTGATGAGAGGGCTATTCTTGAACAAAGAAGGATGTAGAACTTGACCGTCTTTCTGTGCTTGGACTTTAGCTCTCAGCCACCAAACAGTCTGTGGTTTTTGTTATTTAGGGCTGAATATGCTGAATGTAAGGAAACATCACAAAAGATAGTGATAAAGAAATCAAACCCATGATCTGAATGTATCTTTTGAGATAAGCCTGTTCTGGATTATTTCCCTCAGGGAATACTACCCAAACTGAACTGGGAGCAGCTATCTGTATTTAAAAGTGAAATTCACATTGGCAACAATGTGAATTCTTTCTTAAATACATGCCCTGGTCCCAGGAGTTTAATGTAAAGTAATCAACTGCAGTATCTGTTTTGGCTTTATATAAAAATCATTGTGCCTTGCTAAGACATTAGTAGGTGTTTCATTCTTAAGACAGCATACAGATTTAGCCAGCAGACGCTTACTGAGAGCAGAATCTCATTTTTTCAGATGCTGAAAGAACTGTATGCATGGGACCAATTTAGAAAAATCCATTCCAATGTCACTTTCTTTTATAGGCTATATAAATAGGTATAAAAAAAAAAAATCATGTAACCACAAAGTAATAACACGACCTGCAGATTACAAGGTAATTAAACTTGAAGCTACCAAGTACAGTGCTCCAGGAATAATTTACCTCATAGTGTGGGGAGCTGAGATGTTCTGATGTTTCTTGCTAATGCAAAATGAATAAGCATTGGGAGCTCCAACCTGCCAAAGCTAAGGAATTAACGGGTTCCCTACCTGTACCTTTCACTTCTTAACACTTGTGATGACAATCTAATTTGGAAAGCAGCAATAACCATGAGGTAACTGTCTTTAAAAGGCACTTACCATGTAATTTTGTGGTCAGTGAAAAGATAGTGTAACTGGCTGAGAGCACTGATTTGAAAGACACTGCCTTCATTAGCTGACCATCACCTCAGTAGAGACCTGAGCATATTTTGCTGACACATTGGTACAGTTGGTTCCTGGCTTGAGCCAGGTGTAAAGGAAATGTGAAGAGCTATTTGATAAAGGATTTAGACAAGCTTTAGGATGTTCTCTTAACTTCTAGGTGAGTAATCCAATCTCCTCCTCTCCTTGCCCTAGGAAAAAGGGTACTAGAAGTGAGCTTTGTGGAACACAAAGATGTGTTCTCCCCAAAGGGGAAGCTTCGGCAACATAGATACTTAACTCTATTTGGTAAAATACACTTCTTGGTTTTCACTTCTGACTTGCATCCGGTCAGGGGCACAACTGAGATATGAGTCCAGTTAAATTTAAAGGAAGATGAAGGTGATTACACTGATTTGCTGTGATGTACTGGTAGCTCAAATAGATTTCATTGATTAACTGACAATTTAAATAAACATCAGTGCAAGCAGATGACATTTAAATAGAAAGTGAGTTTTTAAACTTAAAAATGTTGAGCCTTTTTTGTTGTTGTTGTCAATTGCTGATACAATGTGTTTGCTTAGGCCACAGTACTTGGTGTTGAAGTCATTGCTTTATGTCCACAACATGCGAGCACAAACACGGCAATGTTGTCTTTTACACCTTGATTCAAGTACAGCCAGTGGACATGCTTTAACTCTCACTGAACTCGATGAGACTTAAATGAGTTTTAAGTGCTCTGCTGGCTGCAGGTGTTTTCTGTAACTGGGGCAATGGATATTTTTAGCTTTTTCATTGTTTATGTCTTTGTCAATGTGTCCCTGAGAACAGATGATAGCATTCAGTCCAGTGCTTCCCTCTATGCAATTCTAAGGATACATTTAACGTAGTGCTCACGAAGTCCTCCCCAAAGATGTAGTAGGGCCTCTGTACATTACAATTATTAATCTTCTACAGCTGGATGATTTCTGCTCTTTCAGCCCTGCCCTAGCTTTGAACCATCACTCAGCTGTGCTGGTGGAGTCTGAGTGCCTTTCCGTAAACCTTGTTGCTGTAAATGCCAGGAATGTATAAAACCAGATTGCAAACCGCAGTTACTCAACAACTCTTACATTAAAACTCAAAACAATTTTGACACAGGTGTTATCAGAGGGTCCTAACCCGAATGAGACTACTCATATTAGTAAAAACAGGCAGCCTGCATTTTGAAACATATTACCAGACTCTACTTAAACATTGGCTCTTCCACTCCTATCAACTCAAGTTCAACAGTAGCTGGGCATGAGCATGTGCAAGTTCCTCTTTCCATGAAACACAATATATACAATTCAGCAAGATAAAGTTGAGCCTCGTTTAACTGTGTGTAAAATACACAGAAACACTGAAAACCTCAAAATACTCAGTGAACTGTTGCAATGATTCTCTTCTAGTTTCCTTAAATTGAGAACAAAGTTAACACTGCTGCAAGAAAAAAAAAAAAACATATTTCAAGAGGCACTAAGCTGTTCCTCTGTGCCCGATGACATAAATTTGACACTTACTTCAATAAAGCATACATTTTAATAGTGTTGTTCAAAATTGAAAAGACTTTTGTAGTGCAGCTAGAGAAATCCAGAAGTTGGCCAGTTGTCTCTCTTCAATGTGCTGAAGTCCCCCAGCTACTAATGGCAAGGTGGGAGAAAGGGAAGACAGAGCAATGTGAAACTCAGCATTGCATCCCACTGTTCCCTGCTGATTTCCTTTTAAGGTCAGGTATTGAAAGAAAAAAACTGTTGTCTTCCTTTTCTGAAAAGGGAAATCTTTTGGTTCACTTCTGATTTACAGCTTATGGCTAGAGATGAGTGCTGATTAGAGGATTCCCACAGATGAGCCTTGGAAGCTGGTACCAGAACAGAGATCAATCCCAGCAAGGGGGTCAGACTGTGCACTAGCCAGAACTATTTGCTTCATTTCATTAGACTTGTGGGTAAGTGAAAGTGAATTTGGTCCACTGGACAAGGAAAGGCAATGTTATGGCAAGGGAATAAATACTGATTTCCTCCCTAATAATATCAGATCTCAACATAATGGCAAGGTTCAGCAAGAGCAATGGAGGACTGCAATGAGCCGTAGCAGGAGACAAAGGTAAGAGGGAGGCTCTCTTGCATAGGGTGAACAGAACAAATTCTCTTCGCCGCAGGTCTGCTCTGTGGGCTGAAATTTCCACCTCTACTTTCTTTTCCTACTACCATCCTCAAATACAGCTGGCAGGCACTGGCAGCATGCCAGAGGACTAGTTCTTCTCTCATTGAGGTCAACAGAAAATGCTTCCTCAACACAAACAAGGGCAGGTCCAGCCTTCCAAACGTAGCCTGCTCCCTGCAGCTGCCATTGCAAACAGCTCCCTGCAGAACTAATCCCCTCTCGGAGCCGTGCGTGCCATGCAAAGGCGATACTACAATACACATCTCCCTTCCCCCTCTTTTTTTTTTTTTTTTTTTTTTGAAAAATGACAATGAATGCACATGAAGCTTCAATTACAAAAGATTATGGGCTTCAATTTACTGTGTGCAGTAAAGTTGTATTAAACGATCAAATGCTAATGAGGAGAAAGGCTCTTCTAGAGAAATAAGGAATTAGCATAAATTAATAGAGTTCCATATGTGCAAGTTTTACAGGGTAACAAAGTATCTCATCACAAAAGTATAAATATTTAATTTAATTCTTGCTGGGGCCAGTACACAGCATTACCGTCAGCACAGAAATATGAATTAAAGTGTGGGAGGGAGAAAAGCACTACCCAGTTCAGGTTCACAGAGAGGTCACTGTGATGGCTCTGCTGTTCTTTTTCTGTTTTCCAGCTCACACAGTTTGAAACCAGGTCCAAATGGCAAAGCAATATATGCATGGCCTCATCTGCAGTCTGGGGAGTCTTTCTGCTGGCTTCATTCAGTGTGTTATCAAGTTCCTTAGCTCTGCCCAAGACTATATTTGCTTCTTAGCATAGGATCTTCCTGCTCTTATGGCAGAGAAAAGGCTTCAGAGGCATTTTGGTGGGGCTTTTACAGCACTTTCCCATACCATGTGGAAAAGAGCTGCTGCAGGTATAAATTGAGTTGAATTTGTAATTTACATTCAGCCTTACAGTGTATATCATATTAATGTTGTGAATGAGTTGTTATAATTAAGATTAATTTTACAGAGGTAAAAAGCAGGCTCAGTCCTATATGTTACTTTCCCGAACAGCTGTGGCACTGATTAGCATGATCTGCTCCAAAGAGTGCTCTGCACACATAGGGAAGAGTCTTTGTGCTGCTGTAATAAACATATGGGTTTCCTGGGCTGGCTTTTTCTTGTATGACCCAGTTTGTGGGACTCGGGAGAAAAGTATGTACCAATACTACTGTACTTCTCGTGTTCTAGTGTTGCATTACTAGAAGCAGCTGTCTTCAAGGGTGCAAGTGTGTTCACATATGCATGGAATGTGTTTAGTGTATTTACTTTCTTTCCTGCAATTGTGTAAATATGTAGATGTGTGAAGGAGTAAGTTCATTTTCACCTCGAAGTAAGTATAGCTGTTGGATGTACTTTGTTATGTTCTATAATTAGAAGAAACTAATTCTAATCTGAAATTGTACATGTGAGTACCTGCATGCTTGACACTTGAGATCTATAATTGTGTTTTTGAGAGGATTTTCATTTGATTAGTCTTATATTTTGCGGCAGAAATATGCAGCAAACTGTTTAAATCCATGACCACAGAGAAATATGTCACCTTCCAAGTCCTTTCGGTCATTATATATAGTCATTTTGTTAATAGACTTTTTACCAGTTCCCTGTATGCTGAGCTTCAGGAAATAAGGCTTTTTACTAACTGTTCCATTTTCAATTCACCTTCTTCATTAGTGTGATAAACAGCTGCTTGAAAACAAGGGAAAATCCTGTAATAACACAGGAAGAGAACAATGCCTAAGAAGTCATTAAAAAGGAGCTGAAACATCAGCATGTTTCTTCTAGTTGAACAAATACCCAAAAGACTGCAGCCACAGTCGTATCTTTCCCATTGGTCCCTGCTCCATCTCATTCTTTGGCAGAAAATGGGAAAAACAGCTTCACTAGGTACCACTTGTCGAATTATCCTTCTCTTGGCTGAAATTCACAAAAGGTGTTTCTTTGTGGAAAAGCAAGTCTTATGTGAAGGCAGTGGATTTGGTTTGTGGAGATTTGGGATCATTCCTCTAGCTCCAGCAGACTTTTCCTTTGGACCTTGGCCAATTCCTTTCTTGACCCATGTCCCTGCTTGTCATCAACAGAGCTTTTCTTTCCCTTTCCTCCCCTGTTCATCTTGTCTATTTAGACTGTCGCTTCCCTGAGACATGGACTACTACTCACTCTGGATTTTCTCTGCACGTAGCTCAGTGGGCCCCAGAATCTTCTATTAAGATAGAAATAACACTGATAGCCAATGGTTACTATAATAGTTTGGAAAGGAGTACACACCATGGTACTCCAAGACAGGAATCCCATCAGGGTGAAGGCAAACTGGAGACTGGTCCAGCAGGAAGAAAAGGCAGTTGTTTGCAGAGCACAGAGCTGCTGTTGTATAACTGGCAAATACAGAACTAAAAATCACACTCAAACCTCTCCGCTCTGGTGCATATTACATCAAGGATAGTTGGTTTTCTATGGTCTTAGAGACCAGTACTGATATTTCTGGTAGTAACAAAAAGAAAACAACTTCTGACTTATGATATTTTGATTGATCCATGTTGCTCTACTTTGCTTCAAAGGAGGGACTGGTTTTGACTTAGCAGAAGAGAAACCAAGTCCGATATTAATGCCAATTAGACCATGTGATCTTGGTGCCTATCTGGTGGTTTCCTGCTTCGATTTTGGCTTTTTTGAACTGACCCTTGACCAGGAATATCAGTGCCATGTCAGTGATACCACAGTGATCTCACCATGGCCTGAATACACATAGGCCTAGGAGAGTACATTTCCCTTTAGCAATTTAAGACGAACCTTGCTGCCAACAGACTCTGCATGCTTTCCATCTTCGCTTTGCATCAGCTGAAACTATTTCAAATTAGTCACTTTTGAGAATCATTATGTCAAGAGATCTGTCTTGATCGCAGAGCCTCTGTGGGCATAGAAAATGTCAGTCGTGTTCAGAGCATGCTCCTGACGCTTGGTGACTTTCTGCCAGGTTACATGTTTGACAGCTGTTCTGGGGTGTGTGTTCCCAGCCACTGGCCTGACAACCATCATGAAGCCAATTACAGTCACAGGCAATTAATGTTCCCCTCCTCAGGTTCTCATGGAAATGATAGCATAATGCAGAGGATCAGCATGAAATCTGTGACCTTTGGAAATACAAGCTTGAGACAGGAGCTGGGCTTGTGTATACATCAACTGTGTCCAATTAAGCTCTTAAGACATGGCAAGGGAGATGGAAAATTACATGTTTCATAAAAGTAATGTGAACATTTTTTTTTCCTCTCACTTCCAAACACAATAGCTTCTAGTTGACCTGAAAATACCAGCTCTTCCCCCACACTCTCCCTGCATCAGTTACTCAAATCTCATGGTTAGTATCCTCTAGCAACAGCTGTAATTTTATACAGATTTTCTGTATTGCTATTGTACACAGGCCTGAATCCATCACGTTTCTTCTGTTCTGAGCCATGTGCAGGCAAGACTACAGGGCCAGCTCCTCCAGTAATGTAAACCAATGTAATGCCACTGAGTAGAGAAGAGATATGTTTATCTGCATCCTTTCAGCTCCTTCCCAACAGATTTCAGTCTAACAAGGGAGGAGAAGATCCTTTCCAGGTTGACATGGCCAATTAACATGTATACAACTCTCCCAGGGGTGTTTTTTGTTGCTATGCACTCTGGAGAGAGACTGCAAACAAGCAATGAGAAATTTCAGTTCAATTACTGGGTGACATAACTTCGATTTTTTCTTTCCACCTCTTTCCTGGCTGCACCAAAGTCAGGGATGTTCTAGTTCGAGCTGAAGTACAGGCATCTCTATCGTGGTCACAGTAGATCAGAGTTTTCTGGTTTTGCCACTGCATAAGTATCTGAATTGTCCATTTCTGGCATTTATCACCTGCCAGTGGAAAGGAGCAGTATCTATGTGCAGAGGTAGTGTTTACCACATTGAAAGCCAACAAAGAGAGGTTTGATCAAACAGTTTGGAATTTAGGGAATTCATAGCAAGGAAATTGTGTGACAGCAACATCTAGAGTTCAATTGTTTCATCTGCTTTACTCCAGATTCAGAGAACTTGTTCATCTGCTTTTAAAAGACCATGAAGTTGCCATAAAGCATATTGAGGTTTTAGGCCAGAACATTTTCAGGATAATTGGTCTAAAATCATTTTGTCTGGGTAAAGCAGCCTGGAGCCTAGCCTGTCTAGCTGTTAGGATCTTTCCACCACATATCACAATAAAATATGCAAACTGAGAAAACAGAAATTTTGACATATTTTTTAAATTTCATGGCTTTCAGTTCAGCTCCATAATTCTTAAGAATCCTGGTTTTAATTTGTTGGTATGTTTGGGGTTTTTGTTTAGTATTTGCCATTGGAAATATTGGTCTGATTGAGTCTGTTCCTAAATTAATCTCTGTATTATCAGGATATAAAGTCCCAGGATGAGATCAGCAAAGTAGATCTGAATAATTGTCCTTTGCATTACTGTCTTCTCAGTCGGGACAGTTTGGTATGCTTTAAAGGGGGACCCCAACATCAGAAGTAACTAGTCCTCATTTGAAAGCACTCCATTCCCCCAAACAATGAAATTTGAAATTACTGATTGTATTCTTCACTGTCCAGCACACAAACTGAAAATAAATATTCACATTGGAAAACAGGATGAAAAGCATCAGATACTAACACCACCAGCTGTATTTCTTTCACAGATGTGTGTGTGTGCGTGTCTGAGGGAGAGAGAAAGAAAGTGGCTGGGAAAGAAAGAGAAAGAAAGTATTTGTGAATGTCAAAATAGGTCGTCTTACCTTTTTCAACATGCATGTGTGTTTCTGGGGGAAGGTCCTGAGGTTACATTGCCTAGACCTCCCAAGAAGGTTTTGCTGTGGAGTGCAATGCATTGCCTGCCTGGTGCAGGAGTTTTGTAGTACTTCGGGCCTCTGCATGAGTTAATTAGGACCAGCCTTTTGAAGCCAAGTGCAAAGCTGGTTGGCTGCTTCTAGTGCAGTCTCATGCTGAAATATTTTTCCTCTTTAATAATGAAAGTAATTCCGTGAGAAGGAGCCTGAACTGTAAGAAAGGGCTGTACAAATGCCATGCATATGGAGACTAACTGCATAGTGATGCATGCCACAAAAGAGACAGTGCAAAGATTTTTATACACACCACAAAGGAAAACATCCAGCACTCTCAGCACAGAGGAAAGGAGAAATCAACACCGCACATTTCCACAAATTCAGCGTACAGTAGAACATTTTCACTTAAAACCAAGCTCATCCTAATCTGGCAAGACAATTTTGTATTGATGTTAACCAAGAAGGGAAGGGGAGTGTGTAGGGAAGGGGAATTTATTTTTGTGTGCCCATAATGTTTTGGTCAGTGAGCTTGCAGAGATTTGGAGCATGGATATTCCCACTGGTATGACACTGGTGGCTGCTTGGTGTCCTTGGGCCGCAGATGTTTGGTCCTGGTGTTGATGTCCAATATGTCCAGCTATTGAGGCAGATGGTGAGCAGCAAAATATTTCCAAACTTTTGGAAATATACCACCCTGGAGCCCAATGAGGGAGATAGCTGAAATTGGAAAATAATGTAATAGAATATTTTATTTTTCACAAAAGGCTTTAAGGCTGGGAAGACTGCCATTTCAGAAAGGGCAGTTTGGCTGACTTCCCCATATTCTGCACAGCTTTACAATGACCCTCCATTTGCACCCCTCTCCTCTTTTAGACTGAAACAGAGGTTTGTACTTCATTTTATACACATATACACACACAGCCACTAGACAACAGCAAGTGATATTGAACTTGTAGACTCAAAAAAAAACCAAAACAAAACAGACTTTAGCTTAGTCTTTCTGCAGCAAAGGACAGAAATAACTTTTTGCATTGTATGTGATGTACTGAATTGTCTGGCCTCTTTGAAGATGTGTCCATTAGGCCACGGGTCTATCTGTCCTCTCTCCAACAGCAGAGGAGAAGAAGGACAAAGGTAGAACAGTAAGAACCTTAATTCATCAGAAGGCTTGAAAATTTGATTAAGTTCATGCAACTACATGGAAATCAACAGGAAGGTTCACTTATTGATAGGACCCTTGTTATCTGCGGGTTACTAGTAGATTTAATATTAAACTTGGGCCTGACGATTTTTTTCACAGCAAAAATAATGGCATTTCAATACATTTCAAGTAACAGCTTTTTTGGAAGGAATAAGCTTTTTCTTTGCGTTGGGGGTGGTGGGGCCTGCACTTTTTTTTCCCCGTAAAGGATGTAATTATAGTGCTACTGGGAGAAACTGAATTGCTTGCAGGTTTTTTCCATAAAAATAACTTTTCATTTTCAGTGTAATAAATTCACTTTGAGGCAAATTCTTTCTTGAAAGAAGTGGCCAGGTCTTTGTCTTCTGAGGACTGAATAATGGAGAACAAATCATTGTTCCTATAATTTCTACTTGTTTCAGATTCATGAAATTCTGTAGTCAGGCAGGATGGAAAGGGAGCTCCAAGCAAAACAATCATGATAAACAGACTCAGTGGGCTTGATACACTGGGCAGGGGCATTTGCTAAGCTCCATCCAGGGACACTGCTAAGTGGAGGTTGAGGATAAGTAGCACCAATGAACTAACACTAAGTTCATGTGCAAAATCTATTTACTGGTTCTGCTTCCAAGACAAGTGATGGATAAAGCATTCTAGATCGTTTCTATGGTTTGTATTTTCTGAGTTCACTTTGGGCATAGTTTTAATACCGAATTTTGGGTGAATTCTCCAGGACAGTTTAATTCATCTCAATGTGGCAAAATTGTGCAGTACAGTGAATGGTAACTAAACGCTGTTTGCAACAAAAAGTTTAGAATGAGGAAATGAGGAAAATATGTCATTTTACTGGAGTGGTTCTAGATGCATTCCAGTAAAAACATCTTCTAGTTTCTAGAAGACTATGAAACTCTCTGCTCTGAACAGATTTTTAAATATTTTTCACTCTGGAGTGTTGATTTGTTAATATTCTCTGCAGAATAAACTGACTCTCTGAGACTGGGAATCATTGATTGAGGGTGTAGCATGAGTCACACAACACATTTTGGATGGCTGTAAAGCCATAGACAAGAACAAAAGGAAGCATGGTCACTCCACAGATCCATTTGTGAACCAAATGGCTGAGGGAACTGTTTATCAGTGCAGTAACCAGAGATTGGGTCAAGCATATTTTTCCTATCAGTATGGCTACCATGGACATAGTAACATCTTATACACATTACTGGTTTCCTTCTCCCAAGAACTCAGTGCAGTACGGAAATAGCAGAATCTCTTCTTAATTAAAATGAAGTAAGGATGGCTTAACTATTCACTCCATGCAAGATCATGCTTGAGATACCCAGGTATCTCCAGGAGAGATACATGGTTGCCTTCAGGGAATGATGCTATGGGTCCAAGAGTTTAGCATAGGTCTCAGTGACTATTTGGCTACTTTAAGACCATGCTAATGGAAATTGGCCTTACCTCTCAGGAGGGCTGCTAGCACTGAGCACTTTTGGTGACATGTTTTTAGCATGAGGCTGAGAATCTGTTTTGGTGGGGTTTTACTAAAGGCAACTGCTTAGGGCTATTTCATCTGGGACTGCAGTGATGTTTTTTAAGTTTTACAGACCTCTTTTTTTTTTTTTTTTTAGCTACTATAGTAAATATAAGCATACACATACGTGAGATGTTAGTATACATATGAACTACATTTAAGCACACCAATGCCTCCTCAGTACATCCTGAACATTAAAATTTTTTCTGGAGCTCATTGACGTACACGTAACTGGACTTTCCTGCTATTTGTATCTGTGAGGGTGTCACTGACATGAAAGGTGCTGTTTAAATAAAAGATACAATTTATAAAATTCCTGCTTTATGTTCAAGGTGCCAGAAGGCCAAATCGATTTTCAGTTTAATTGCAATGACTATTAGCTATTCATGCTACTTATTGTAATGGACATAATGCTTTGCATTAAAGGATATTCTCATTCCGGTACAGAGGGATTTACATGTGTATGGAAACTTCCAAAAGCAGTTAATATGCAATTGTAGAAATCCCTCTACATAGGGATGAGACTATACTCTGAGCCTTCACCATCTGGTCTGTCCTCTAATGTTGAATCCAGCATCATAATATTCACAATCCACTTCTTTAAAAAGTGAGGTACAAGTCATTCAAACGCAGGTCTACTGTCTCTTTTTATGTAGTGGAACTTGCTTCTGCCTTGTTTACTGAGAGAAAGATACCCTGAACAACACTGAGAGCTGTTATTTTTCCTTGGTGCTCTGATCCCAAAAGGCCCAAGAACCGATGACGCAACCAAAATTTCCAAATATAAGCTTGGTGTCCCTCAAAAATAGAGTATGAATATTCACAGAGCTGTGTGTTTAAGAGTGTTATGAGCAGGGCTCTGTTAATGATGTGTATTTTGTTCTGATGCTATCATCGGCCTCATTTCCTTACAGAATTATAGAAACTGCTCTGTTTCATTGTGATTCTGATGATAATATAAGTTTAACGGCCAATATTAAATGAGAAGAGATATTTGTTCAGCTTCTGAAGCCTTATAGCCTAATATTACTACCTGATGCCATGCAAGAAGCAAGGAACAAAGAGGTATCGTTAAAGTGCCTGCAACTCTAACATATAGTGACAGAAATGCTTAAATATGCATGCACGCGTCAGAAAGAACTCATTTCATTTTTACCTCTCACTCGAGTTTGTATCAAGGGTGGCAAAATTGTCAGGAAGGAACAATAGTGAAAAACAGAGCTGAAGCAGACGCAGATGTTTGTATATCTCTCCCAGAGGTACGGCCTTCTTTGCTTCTCCACAGTGAGACAGCGCTGCCCCAATGTGTGATTGCTCGGAGATGGAAGTATATTTTTAATGTGTTCATAGCTGTCTGGAGGCTGTTATCTGTCATGCTGACAGAGACAGAGTGATCTACCAAAGCTGCAGTGAGCACCTTTCAAAGCACATCAGTCCTGTCCTACATAGCAATGTGGCATTTACAATAAGTTTGGTGCTGTTCCTCCCCCCTTGCACTAGGTTTAAGAAATTTGGAGATGAGAAACAGAGAATAGGTGGCTCTGAGTTGCTTTAAACTTCCCATTTGCTGGATCCACTGTGGGTCCCCACCGACCCTTGCCGAAAGCAAGAGCAGCATTGCGTGCTCTCAGGAGCACGATTTCAGGCTGGAGCAGTAGGTGTAGAAGAGGTAGACGGCATATTGCATGTAAGAAGGAAGGTGCTATTTCTCTTTTTTAATCGTCCTTTCTTTGCCCCATCTGTTCATCTTCAGAATCCAGAGGAAGCAAAAGTCGCCCAGCCCTATCCCCTGTAGGCACGTAGTGATCGATTCCCAGAGACTTCACACAGGACTACGGGGGAGCAAAAGCAATTGGATGACCAGTAAAGCTGCTCAGGTGAGTAAGAGCTCTGCACCCATCTACACCCATTACTTCTCTTAATTTCTACCCCACTGGCTGCTGGATACGGAGACCACCCTGCCTGGTTTTCTAGCTTGGAAATTAAATATTCAAGCTAAGAATTTTCTGAGAGCGCTCGGGGATTTAGACGCATCCTTTGCATTAATTTTAATGGACAATACATCTAAATTACCTGCTGTGCTTGGGAAAGTCTCAGCCTGAGGTTTTATTTATTATTTATTGAATATTCCCTGAGTAAACAGAACTTTTTAGCACAAAGATGATCTGGCAGGAAGAACAGTCTTAAAAGGTACCCTATTATTCATGCAATTATACTGCATCACTCATTCTTTTTTATTGTTGTTTGTATTACTGTAGCACCTTGAGCTCCACAACAGAGACAAATATCTCTCCATTTCAGCTTCTGTTTGAACACACATTCGGAGCCAAACCCCACCCTAAGAGGTTCCAATTTAAATGGATAAGGCAAAACAAACTGTGTGAGAAGCAAGTGTGGAGAGAGAAAGTGTGCTTGCCCAAGGTCATACAACAGATTGTCAGTAGAAGCAAACCTAAAACCCGGATATCTTGAACTCTTTGGCCAGTTAGACCCCACTGTTCCTCTTCTTCCTCAAACAGCACAGCACACTGTGCTAATCCTGCTCTCTGATACTTATCCGATGGGTTCCACCAGCTCTAGAAAAATTATTCTCCTTTTTGGCTCCTCAGCAGACTAGTTTCCAACCTATCAGTTTCATTTTGACAGGCCTAACATTACAGGGGAAGAAAAATATATATGTTCACAACACAAAACTCCCATGTTATTGAATTTCCTTAACTGGACCTGAGGAAAAACAGTGCAGCCTGATGCTTTTATAAATCATAAAACTTTAGCAATCTCTGCGAAGAACCAAACAAAAAATAAAAGCCAAAAATACAGTATAACAAATATGAAAATTATATACAATTTGGATCTAGTTAGCGATTTAATTGCTTCATTGTCACTCATGATGCTGATGCAGTGAGACTGGGTGTCATCTTTTCCTTCCTCATAAAACTGTGGTCCATCTTACAGCATCCCTGTACAAACAATATTGTCCCCGATCAGGCAACAAAACTCTTTGGGGAGAAACCATTAACTGAGGCAGGAGGAATTGTTCCCTATGTTCTCCTATGGGGCAGTCAGGAAAGAAAAATAGTCATTCCTGAGGCTCTTGCCTACTGGTTCCTACCAAGAGAGTCTTAACCTCTTTACGGCTATGTGGATAGATGCTGTACGTCAAGGTTTACTGCACCTCCGGTGCTCTGTGCAGAATATGTGCGCTGCCACGTTGTTGGCCTCTTTTTGAAAATGGAGCCCTGCTGAGGATGGGGAGGCTTGTCTCGTCTCACCTCGCCTCTCATAGAGCTGCTGGATGTGGGCTTCATTCCCTTCCCATGTAGCTGAGCGACACAGCAATCCGTCACATCCCCCTGCCGCAGAGGAGGTCACAGGCTGGGCACTTCTGTGAGCACAACTCGTGTAAGGAGCAGAGCCAAAAAGCAGGCTCTGTGCATCTAAGCATGCAGGAACTTTTTTCTCATTTACTTGTATTTATTCCTTCTTCTGCATTCAACAGTAGAAATTTGACTGTATTCGCACAGTGATATGCTTCAGTAGGATGGTTATCTAGCTGCTGAAGTGTCAATTGAATGAAGTTACCACATGGGTCAGGAGATTTATGCACCTTGTGTAAAGATGAGTGCTCTCTTCTGTACAACACCCCTGTATAAATAGAGGTTGCATAGGGGCTTTTGCCTTCTCACTGGATAATGTAACCCAGGAAATAGAGACGATCTAATCTCTCTCTCTAGTTTCTGATATGACACTAGTATGACAATTTTCTGTAAGCCCTGTCCAGGCCTTTCTCATGGTCACAAAGGAAATCTATACTTGGGGTGAGCTGTGTATTACCTTCCAAGGCCAGCATGGTGGCCTTTAACCCATCCTTTTGCTAAGGGATGAATGGTAATTAGAAAGGACATGCTCAAAGCCCTCCTCCCATCAGCCCTGAAAACCACTGAGTTTTCAGGTCTTTGTTGTGCTTTCTGATTTTATCCATTCGGAATCATTGCCTGTTGGAGAGGATAGATGTAATTCTTTTCACATCCTCATGACAGAGACAAGTGCACATCAACACTTTCATTGTTTTGCATTCCTAGTCTGCAGATTTTGGCTGGATGGTTGAAAATGTAATTCTTTTCATATCTTGGCTACAAATAGCATTTCACATGTATGTATGCTTCTATAAGATTTGGTACCTGAAATTACTTTGTTCTGTACACACTTCCCCACACATCCTCCTCTTTGAATACATAGTCGTGGGATGGTACTGCACACCCTTGTTTATTTGTATTTGCTGTGAGCATGTTGTGTCTCTAAAGGAATGAAATGGGTGAGATGCAGTCCTCCTGCCTCCTGTCTTGCATGTTTATTTCTGGGAAGAGAATGCATGCTTACTTTCTTTTAATTTTAAGACAGGGCGGTGATTTAGAAAAAGCTTTTTTATACATCAGTGTGGAGTTGCATGGAATAAGGAGTTTGGTAGAAAAGCTGTAAGAGAAGGCAGGAGCAAAAATGTTGCTGGAGGAAAAAGTAGCTTCAAAAGGCAAAGGCTCAAACTCTTCTACCTCTTAGCAATGCAGAGTGTAATGCTGCTAAGCCATTTCTGAAGCCCCTTTGTTTTTAGCAGAGGGCTGGGTGCAATTGAGCTGACCTCTAATGTCTCTATCCTGCAAGAGACACAAGAGCATAGGGTGCTATTTCTTTTCCTGAAGACACTGGGAAATTTCAGTGCTGCACTGCAGAAACTTAATAATATATTTCCAAATATCAGTCCCTGAGATCTCATTAAAGTCATTCTTTCCCAGGTCTCCACCCCATTTTCTATCATATAGTTATTCCTTGAATTGAGCAATTAATAAGTAATGGTCAGATCTGTACTGATCTCATAATACTCTGTAAACTTTTAAAGACTATTTCAATATATATTTCAACAAGCCCATTTGGGAGGAGGTTTAATCCTGCACAGAGACAGCCTTTTGATTTGAGCAGTCTCATGAGCAGGAAGGAAAAAGACAAGGACTGAAGCAGGTAATAATGGATCAAGTCAACTGAAGTTGATTTGGGCCATTTGCAGGACAGCTGCTAGATGAAATGAGGATCTGTCCCCGACAGACATCAGAAATTTGGCAGAGCTATAAGTGTTTAAAAAAACCTTCAGTACCTGCCCCTGGTCCAAGTCAGAGGACACATGCAGAAATAGTTCAGAACAAATGCTTTCTGCAAGAGAGAATTCCATGAGCTACTTAAATACTCACAACTTATTCTGCCTTACCCTACAATAACCTAGCAGTAGCAGGGATAACCTGAAAACCAAAGATGAAGCGGTGGGCTCCCACCCTTCTCTCCAGCTTGGCTTCTAGTCTATGGCTCAGAGGCAGCCTGGCTTTTAGCTGTGCTGCCAATCCCCCTGCTTGGTGACCCCAGTGATGCACAAAAGCAGCCCCTAATCCTTAAAATCCTGAGTTTACTTATATCGCTTTTCCCAGCTACCCAGAATAAGTCCCCATTCCTCCTGGGGACGTTTCCATTCCCCAAGACCATAGCTGAACCCCACAACACATGCCAGCGGTAGCTGTGCCCCTTTCAGGTCAGGCTCGGGGACACTGAGGAAGGAAACCTGAGCCTAAGCATCCTGCATGCACCTGCCTCACTGGCCTTCCTGCTGAGATTTACACAGGGAGAGATGCAAAATAATTACAACTATTCTTCCTCTCCAGACAACATCTCAGTAAACAGGGAACCACTGGCATGAGGAATGGACAGCTTTTTCCTACTGTCAGTTTTTTTGGCTATCCCCAGGAAGCACCCATGTCACAGGGATAATCTTTCTCCTTTGGTAAGAGAATAATGTTCGGTGTCATTTCTCTCATTTGCCCTGCAGGAAGCAGGAGCAGGATTTGACTCAGATAAAAGACTCAAATGACCTCTGTAAAAAGCAGGAAAACATGCTAGCTTTCAGAGTAACAGAAGGATGGATAAACTGCACATCAATACACCAGGTCCATGTATTTCACTATTGCTTTCTGACTTACAAATCACTTTTCAGGTAGTCTCAACATTTCCGTATAGGGCAGAAATGACAGTGGGGTCATATAAGCGGCCAATTACAAAAACCTCTATGAACCCCTGCGAGGAAAAACCTCCTTCTCTTAAAATGTGCATGCTCATAGTGCCCTGGGTGGAAGTCTTTCTTCACTTCACTGCTCTGCACTACACAGAAGGCAAAATACTGCTTTGTGTGAAATGTTTATTTTGGAGACTGTGTACAGGGGGATGACAATCCCCATATACTCTTTTTTTTAATATTAACCTGTCCTGGTTTGTGTGTGCATGTATTTGTTGTTTCTGCCTTTTAAATGGAACAGAGAGGTGTCTGTGCTTAATCCAAATGTCACATCAAGCCTGACAGCAGGAGGCATATTTCAGTGATAAAGCAATCAAAAGAAATGGAGTTCTAGGGAGAATAGCCTGGGATTTGGGTGGGAGCAGGACAAAGCTCACAGCTGCAACAGCTGGCCCACAGCATAAATTATGAAAGCTGTGCTCTTTCTCTACCATGCACTAGTCCTTCATCCCATCTCTTGTGTCCATTGTTGTTCTCTTTATATCTTGTCTTGTCCTATATTTTTTTCCCTTTTTCTAAAGCCCTGCTAAAAAAAATATTCACAATTTTATAAGGGAAAGCAATGTATGACAGTTCTGCTCCAACCATTATGTCCCAAAATAAATTAGAAAAAAATCCCTCCCTTCTGTCACACTGTAACCTCCGAACTGTTACTAACAGCAGCCAAAGTCCATAAATCATTCCTAAATTGCCTATCAGATCACAGTTGGGCTTTTATCTACAAAATAAAGTAGGGCAAATATATAAGGTCTATAAAGTTTAAGGATGTACTATTTACCATTGGTAATTAAAACCTAAGTGCTCTACAATAGGCACACTGTTACAGTGGACTCTAGGCTGATGTAAATGGGCACAGCTCCATTAGGCACAATGAGGCTAATCACATTAATTTTAGCTGAAGATTTGTTCCTTATACATGTTCTTTTGCTACCAAAAGACCAGGTTGTGCTTTCCTTACTTGCCTTATATAATCCCAAATTGATTTCAGTGGGACTATTTGAGTTACAAGGTACTATTCAGCTTGAGTAGGGATGGTTGTACTTGGCCTTTGGTGTACAATAGGGTTTTTTTTAAAGCCTATAAAAACATACATTTTCTTTACATACTCTTTTCAAGGACTATAATGTAAGTAGTTCTAACTCTTCACATCATTCGTCGTTCTCTTATTTTCATGGTAATGACAAAAGATGGAAATCGTCCTAACCATGGAATTAGTTGGTGCACTTGGCTTCCTCTGGCATTCATACCAATAAAGGGGTTAAGGCAATGGAGTGATCCCTGTCCCTTCTTGAGACACATGGCGTGCTAATGTCAGATTTCTGAAGTCACACTACTCTGTCAGCTCTCCCCCTGTCAAGCAGGTGGTGAGTGAAAAGTTATTCAAGGATGGTGTTACGTACCCTTCATGAATTATGCATCTTAAACAAACATACATGATCTGAAGCACTGAAGTGGAAGCCTTTTAGCTAGAAGCAGGCCGCTGGAGAGCTTAGCTACAGATCTCCGATAATGGTTTAAAATAGCTCGCTGTAGTATGTCTGCTCTCGTTCCCTCTTTGACTCAGTGGCCCATGCTTCACTTCATTTGCTTGCTGTGGCTGCAATGGAGCTTCTGAAATCCCTGTAGGAAAAGCCCATCTTAAAACATCTTCAATGGTAAAAAGGGCTATGCTTCTTTCTGCTGGGGCTTTGTCTTTTGATGGGTTTGGTGGGGAGGTGCTGCGTTGGTTTGGTTTTATTTTGAAAGAGGGACAAGGAGAGAGAGGAATTCTGCCAAGGTCACTGTTTTTTTTCCCCTTCATGAAAAGATAATGAATGTTGTTTTTATATTTGTTTTCAGTGAAAAGGAATCTTGCTGTGTCTTCATTGCAGCTATGAGCTGGTTGAGGAAATGTATTAGTCACTGTGTCACCTAATCAGCCTGTGACAATATTACCTGGCACTAATTAATTGTTTCCTCTTCAGAATGTATTACTTGGGTGCAAGATACAGAATTTCATTTCTGATCCTCTGACGATGTTAATCTGGTAGGAGGATGGGTGGACTGCCTACTTGCACTCCATAGACCATGTTTTTTCAGCCCCTGAAGTTCCTCAAGCAGAGAGAAGAATTAACTTTTATTTATTTAATTTCATTTGACTTCATCACTGTGTGCAGTCATGCTGGAAGAAGGCTGCTTTCTCTAGACTCCAAGTTGTGGTTTCATTATGGATACACCAAACTTACATTGGATAGGGCTTTATTCCACTACTAGTTCCCTCAGCCTGACATAAAGCATTTCAGACAGAGAAGTAGCATACAAAGGAGGACATTACAGCACAGCTTATTACAGACTGATCTCAGGAGCACCAGTCACTTGGGATTCAGACTGTGTTGGCTGTGTTAATACTACATCTGGCTTCTCCTTTGGTTCTCATGTATTTCTTTGTCCCTCTGTGCAAAGAACAGCAACACCTATTAACCAAGGATGCCGTTTATCCAAGCTTGTCCTGATCCTATGCAACCACAGGCAATGGGAACTTTGCTCCTGATTTCTTTGAGGCAGGATCAAGCCCATGCTCACTAAACCCACAGTGGCAACATTACAGCTGCTGGCTCCAGAAGGAGCCTCAGGTGGTCTATACATCCTCCTCACATGTTAGATGGTAGAGGTCTGGACAGCAACTTGTAACCTGACCAATCCCAAATGACCAACTCACCCTGCTCCTGACCAATCCCATGTCGCCAGCTCACCCTCCTCCTGACCAATCCTGTGGGGCCAAATCACCCTGCTCCTGACCAGTCAGCTCCTGGCCACTCTTTGCTATGTAAAGGCGAAAAGGGATATGGGCACCTTCCCTCTGCTGTCAGGTGTATCATCTGGCCTGGTGTCTACGTCTCTTGCTTGTGTCTTCTGGCCCTGCTTCTTCCTGCACGATGGAACAAGAGATGCACTTGGGAGATACAAGTTCTAATGTAAAAGGTCAGATTTTAATTTGGTTTAATAGTGCTGTGATTGAAGGTGCTTGGGCTCCACATGGCTTTCAGTTGTGGGCAATCAATAATCCTTGAGAGATGGCTTACTTATGGGAGCAACCTTGTGGGGGGCCAAAAGTGAGTAAAGACTGATAGTTGGAGATATGAGACTTTGTGCAAACAGCATTGTGTACACATGGGAATAGTTATATTGTTAAGGATAATTCTGTTCTTTCATCAGTACTTTTGGGGAACTGGTATTACTAGGTCAAGCCATTTTGCAGACTTTCAAACAGCATCATTTTCATCTTGTTTAGAATTTTGTGAACAAAATCTTCATGGAGTATTTTGAAACTAATGTGTAGCTTAAAAAACATCTGCTTTCCACCTAGTGCTAATACTTTTTTGTAGAACCACAGAGGGAAAATAATCCATTTTCTTTAATGGTTTGTAACGGGGTGGAGTAATGGGCCCTTTCCACATTTCATGCTATGTCAAAGATGCAGTTTGTATAAGTCTGCCAAAAAAACAAGAAGGAAGAGAAGAAAATCTGAGATACCTCAGTGCAAAAAGAAAGAATTGCTTGGTTAAAGTTTGCAAAACACATTGCTAAAGCATAGAAAATCTTGGAATTTTTGTATGTCTGTTTGTAGGGACTTAGTCTGGTAATGTGTGTGTAGTCCTGCACCAGGACTTCAGAGTGAATAAGCAAGGCTTGTCAACACCTCTAAGAAAGGCTTGCATTTGGAAAACCTGGTAAACAATGTGGGTTTGTGTGTGAGTTTTTGCTTCCTATATCCCACATCTGAGTGCTTGGGTCAACACTGAGGGACCAGTTGGGTGGAATGGGGCAGCTAAACCGAGACCTGACTGTCCTCTGAAGTGGGCTCTGTTTAGGTGATTAATTTTAAAGCATGTTGCTAGAGCTGAGCAATTTTAAGTTCAGGTTTGAGAAACAAAGAGTTTAGAAAACAAAATTCACTACTTAGGGTTCAAAGTTGCTGGATTGGATTTGTGCTCTTTCCCCTTCAGCCTCAGGGTGATGTAGTAGTCAAATGATGAAGACTGCGCTTAAAAACTCCTCTGAAAATCACAACTCATTCCCTGCCTGTGCACAGATAGCCAGACCTGGTTTTGTCTGTAGAGTTTGTGTAGTCATAAAAAATATTTTCCCTTCGGGTAAAGTTTTCTTGGAGTCAAGTTTCTTGTGGGTGCCACACCTTTAAACATGATGGGGACTGCTGCATTTATGGTGTAATTAGCTTTTTTTTATTACTGCAGTTTTGACTGAAGGGCATACATAAAGAATTTTTTAAAAGCGTTTACAGTGAGTGTGCTGAGTGGCTGAGGAAATGCATCCTTTCACTAGCTGAACTGTATATCCAGCCTTTTTGCAAATGTATTTCTGGAAATACAGCTTAATATGAAACTTCAACAGCTTGAGCAAAAGTGAATGACGTGGAGAAAATTCAGGCTACGAGAATGGAGATGCACCACTTTCCTCCATATTTCTAAAATAAATCTGAGACAGTCTAGCTAGCCAAGCAAGCGTTTAAATGCCAATGTGTCCTCAAGAGAAGAGCTAGCTTCACTGAGTGCAAATGTGTTTTAAAAAAATCAGAAGAACAAAGGAGCTAAGTCTGACCCTGCAAGATCCCCCTTTAATCACTACTTTGATCATCCTTTTCCCCACTGAGTTCCCTCAGTGCTGGAAAACATCCTCCCTGGCATGCAAGCGGGCTCCTTTTGGACTGGAGCACAGCGATCAGCCAGACACCTGGCAAAGCAGTGTGCTTTCGGGGGCTCTTATTGCACCATCTCTGCCCTTTGTCACCCTTATGGCCATTTCTGGACATTCTCATCCTCAAAGACATTAAATCTATAAAATCTGTATAAACAAAACCAATTTGGTTAATGTGCCTGTAAGTAAACTCTAGAGGACTTCTGAAAATGGATTTTAAAAGTCTGATTTTCTCAGCTGTAGGTGTAGTAAAAATACAAATTGGAAATTTGGAAAGCAATTACTGCAATTATTTAAGAGTGCCAGTAAGTTGGCAAGCCTTTGTCTTCTTTGAGACCAGTCTGCTCTCCACATTATTGCATAGCATGCTTACTTTGGGATGGGAGAGAGGAAGAAATGGAAGTGTTTGTCTCTGAGTGTAAATTGGCCTTGATTTCCTTCACTGACTTCCCCACTGTTCACAGTTGTTCTGCTATGACATTTTGCCTTGGAAGTCGTTCATATCTGCTTAGCGTTGGACACTTAATAAAAAGTTAAAGTAATTTCTCCAGCTGTACTTCAACCAAATTCTGTTTGGAGACTCCATGAGCCAGACTGTGGCCAGAGCCCCTGGTGGGAACTTTGCACCCAGGTGGGAACCTCAGAAGCCGATGGCTTTGCAGAGACCAGAATATGACCTTTTAGCTGAGCACGTCACATTCATTCTTATTTCATCCTGCTCTTTATTCCAGAGCCAACTAAGGTGACATTAGAAAGCCAACCTACAGCTAACTCATCACAGTAAATAAAGAGAAATTATAATTATGTAATGAATTTAAGTCCCAGTCCCAAGTTACCTGGCTAATCCCATGGAATAACATGGGTCTGTTCCTCCTGTCTCCCTTGGACTTTACTGAAAGTAAGCCTGCAATATTCTTCTGAGTGTTTAATTGGGTATTTACTTTCAGATAAAATTCTAATTTTAAACCAGCTATTCCAGTTTCTTATGGTTAAGTAAAAAAAAAAGAAAATAAAAACGAAGTATCCATAAGACCAAAAATTATCCTTATTGTCACAAAATGGTTCAAGTAAATTTTTAAGCATGTCTAATGTCCTTGATCAAACTTGGAGGTACTCAGTCAAACCATTCCAAAATATCTTTTAAAAATCAAGGCGCTAAACTGCATTAAATCTCTGAAAAGACAACCTTATACAGAATTAGACTGGATTTAATTGAGGTTATCTTAATTTACTTTGGAAACAAAAATCAAATTATTTCTCCTTTCGTTATGAATAACCATGCCTACAAACAGGTAAATGGTATTCAACAAATTCATTTTACACTGATGGCTAGTTTTAATTTGGATACATTTCTCTAGTTTGGCTATGTAGACAAGTTCTACACCAAGGTAAATTTGGAATAAATCAAAAGTTATTCCAGGATTTGAAGATTCAGCCAGACAAACACAGAACTGACCTGAGCAAGTGTTGGCTCTTGCGTGGAGCAGGAGGTTGCTCTAGATGACCTTCAGAAATCCCTCCCTCTCCAAATTGCTGATGTGTGCCAGTGTAACTAAGAACACTGTGCTAGTTGTCCTCACTGTCAACTTATTTTTAGAGATTAGTTTTTATAATGGGGCTCTTTTAAATATTTAAATAAAAGTACTGCTATATTTTTCAAGCTTACAGATTTTTAAGAGATGCAGAACAGATAATTATGGGGGCAAAGTGGCATTCTATCAGATAATGATAATATCTCAGCTAGGTTTTTAAAGCCCTGAACTTTGTTTTAAATTTAAGCAAACTTAAACTGTCAGAATAAATCTGCTTCATTATGTATAGGGATAATGTTAAGGCCTTTACTTTGTTTGGCATATACAAACAAAACTGGAAAAATATATTGATAAGAAGTTTAAAATGCTCAGGGGATAACACAGAGTCCATTAAAATCAATAGGAAAAAAGCCACAAAATCTGTTTTTTTGAGGTTTTGGATTTACAAGAACCCTTAGGGAATAATTTTTGGTAGCACTTGTGTTGCTGAATTACACAGGTGCTTTATAAATCTCACCCTTTATCTCCAGTAAAGTCTCACAAATGCAGCCTGCTGGGTTTGATTTACTCAGACTGGCAGGGTTTTATGTGGCTTTTTCAGACAGGCATTTACCGGGAAAGGGGCTGAGCCCTCCTCTGTGTTTCACATGGTCTCCTGAAAGGTGATGACTTTTAGTTGCTGTTTCTCAGCCGGACTGCCTTCATATCTTCCATCTAAAAGCTTTATGCCTCTTCAGAGCAACACCTGCTTACCTTTACCAGTCAGTGAAATGATTCTGATTACTTGAGGTAGAAACCTGGTTCCCATTCATGTGAACAGAGATGTCCTTTGGTGTCAGCCCAGGCCAACTTTCATCTGTACAGAGACCCTACACTGCCTTCAAACTCACCAGTGCCAAGGGACTTGCTAGTTAAATGTGAAATTATTTTGGTCAAAGATGAACCAAGTCATTAGTGTTTCACTGAAACGTTTCATACGATCTTGAGGAAAATAACTAGATTGACTTTCAGGTCTTTTAATCCTGTCTGCAAAATGCTTTGAGTTCATGTCAGATATTGGTTAGAATCAAAAAGAATAAGGAAAAATAAAACACAAAAAAGAACAAGGAAATATTTTGTTTTAAAATGATAGGTGACTTTATTCATCTCTTTGCTCCTGTGACTTTGCAGCTGGCTGCAATAACCAGTTTGGGACCATGCAAATGCTTGCTGGGGGTGCACAGCACATGACTTGAAGTAACCAGAGCAAACTTTCTATTGTAACCTTTTGTTCCATCCTGTAACCAGGACAATTTCTATTTTGCAACCTTTGAGAAATGATCTGTCCAAAACAGTCCATGGAACAACTAACGAAGAAACCAAAGGGTACGTAACTTCCTTTACTCCACTGAAAATTACCCATATGTGCATCCTCAGAGAATCTCACTTGTTTGAACCAGGTCTTTCCCAATCTTCCCCTAGAAATATTGTTAAGTGGTGGCTGACCTGACTGAAATAGGACACCTGCTTTTTACCAGCTGAGAAATTTTTAGGTTAAGGAGAAATCTGTACTTATAATAGTCTTCCTAACAGACTTCATTTATTCCTGTCACGGCATACAGCACCCATTTTTAGATGCATTGAGCTGATTGTCTATTTTTTAATTGCATCAGTAATATTTTATATGTGCTGAAGTGGTATTAAAATTTAAATTATTTCAGCAAGCTAATAATTTATTTTCTACCTGGCAGACAGACAGTCTCTCATGCATAGGAGTAGACAAGAAGAGTGAGAGATAGTATATTAGATGTACTTTAAGACTAAAGCACCTTCTGCAGTCCTGGAGGGTGAAGAACAGACACTTTGATATAGTCATTGCGGTTTATTGATCCTATTAACATTATCTTGTGGTAAAATCAATGCTGGAGTTTCAGTCTTGCAGGAGACATGTAAATGATAAGATGAAAAAACATGCCAAAGTAAATGGTTTCCTGATGGAAAAAGAGATATGAAAAGAAATAACAGGAAGAAGGTGTGTGTTAAGCAAAGATAGTACTTAGAGACGAGAGACTGAGTGTAGGACCTTGCCAAAAGTCATCCTCAGTGTTTGATGCAGAATGTGGTCTCCTGAAAAATCTCTTCACTAACTGGGATGTGGCCTTGAAAGGCATGAAGTGCTGACAGCTCCTGTTACTTGGACAAACCCTGGACCCATGTGGTCCCTTCTTGTCTCAGATCCTGCACAAATGGGGCCTTTCTGCAAGTCTTGCATGTGTTTATGCAGGGCCTGTCCAGGCCAGGCACGTAACAGCAGCCCATCCTCCATCAGTAATTCAAAACTGAATACAAATGGCTGTCGCATGTCTGGAGGGCTGTAACCAGCTCCCTGGTCCATTAGGTGGTTTTTTCTCACTTCAGTTTCTTTACATACTTACCTAGAGAACCAGGCTGTCACCCTAAGCTCCTCCACTGCACCTGCACCCCCACATTTAGGGTGGTCTTAGCCCAGATTTGATGGCAAGAGGAGAAGGGGGACTGCTCAACCAGCTATCTCAGGTTGGATGTGCACTTTGCAACTGAAATGTGCGGCCTGCCTCCCTGTCCTGTGTGTTTGGTGAAGGCTGCAGCCACAGAGTATTGGGAGAACCCAAAGGTGTTGAACGGGAGAGACAATAACAGGAAAGGAGAACCTTAGGAAAACCTTGCACTCCTTTTGAAGTGTTTTAAAGGATTTTTAGAATCAGATTTTCAGGTAACTGAAACCAGCTCTAAGGCATTCACTCAAATCAGAGCATTAACTTGGAATTAAATAGTTCTTGCTCTTCCCCATCGCAATTACTGAATCTTTTCTTTTTTTAACCTGACCAGCTCTTTGAAATCAACATGAACTTGTGCACTCATTTGGCTGAAGGAAGCTGCATTTTTAAAGGGAACTACACAGGATGTGCTCAAGAAATGAAAGCCAGCTCCATGCATAGGTTTCACTGGATGCTGAAATTTGCAGGTAGCTCTAATAGCATCTTTACCCTTGTGCATTGCTGCAGTAGGGCAGCATCACTCACAGTTATCAATGAAGGCTCAGGTCTGCAGGCAGAGATGCACCCAAGCTGACAGGGCCAAAATAAATCTATGTTCTGCTATAGCTGGGTCTGACCATAATGAAACATCAATGTGCTCTAGATTTATTTGGACTGAACGGTGGTTTCTTTCAGAAGTTTGGGGTTTTTGTTCTTCTCGCAGCACGAAGTCCACCTTTATAACAATGTGTTCTTAATGATCAATTAGTGAGTTTCCAAGCCACAATCCATATTACAGAATGACAAATTAGAAGTTTCATGTGAGATCTTTTTCCCCCCTGTAGTACTTTTAAATTAATATGGCTTCATTTGCTGGGCAGCTTGATCAGAGGAGCTGTCTGCGCATGACTGAATGTATAGCTCCATTGTTGTTTTTAAAGTTCATTTCATCTGTAAAATATGAGTTTATCTAGTTCTCTGCTTTACCAGTTCAGCCAGGTTATTAATGAAAGGCAAGAAAATTTTTGGTAGAAATTTCAGTGATGACACATAAATTGTGAATTAAATCCTGATCCCTCTCCCACCCACCAAACCCTCTTGTCAATACTTACCAAACCATCACCTAAAAAAGAACCAAGGAAGAAGAGAGCAGCTGTACTGAGTATAAGTGTTCTGTCCCTGACATCAACCAGCTGCAAATGGTCAAGGACACAAGAATGGGCAGGTCTAGGTGGTTGTTCCCTGATGCCTTGGGCCATCCCTGTATGAGGGCCTTCACCAAACTGGCATCTGAACCATTAGGAGAAAACTTCCCTATCACTGAGTGACTCTTCCCTGTTCCCTTTTTGAATCAATTTATATTTTTGACCTTTACAAGATGATTTTGGCAGGAACTTTTGCAGGGGTGTTGTTTGGGTTTCTATTTCCTTTGGTTTGTTTCATACCTGCTGCCTGGTACATTCATTGGGTTCTCCAGAGTTCCTGATTTTATGAGAAATAGGGAATAACTGCTTCCTGTTCAGCTTTGATCCACCATTCATCGTATCCTCCCTCAGTTATTTTATTTTTAATTTTAGGTACATAAATAATGCTATTGGCCACTGTGTGCCTAAAATTAAGCATGTTGTAAAGTGCTTGCCTGAGTCAGGGTCAAGGCTTTTGTGCCAGTTAGCTTTCCGTTCACCATTAGTCAGAGAAGTATTTGGATGTGCAGGTGTAGCACAGGACCTGTTGTGCTCCCTTTTCCCCACAAAAAATGAAGTGCTGTCCAGTGAGGGTTCCCTTGTGCTGAGCTTCTGCATATGGCTCCTGGAGATGCTGCTGGCCTCCAGCACCTGTGTTTAGGACCTGGAGCTGCAACCAGTGGAGTGAGACACTGGATGCATCTGGGGTCCTGACCTTTCAGCCCTCCACTGCTGCTGGCAGTGATCTTTATGTATGGAATAAAGGGAGCAGCATGTTTGGCCCAGGGGGGTGTTTTCAGGCTGGGTCGTGGTGGTCCCCTGAAACCCTTCCACTGAGTGTGGGGAACAGAGATCACTGGAAAGGTGTGTAGTGCCTTGCATTGCATCTGCTTGGCCTTCATGAGCTGCTCCTCTGCTGTGCCTTGGGTCACAATATAGGTAAAGGCAATGCAGAAAGGGTTTGTGCTCAGTCCTGTTGATTCTGGAGCAAACCTTGTTCACTCTGTCCTCTGAAATTGTGTTCAGGCAGGATAAGGCCATAGGCACATCTCTATGTTACAGCATCTTTCCAATAAAAAAATCCTCAAAACCCTACAGTTCAAAAAAACCCACAATGACTAAACAAATAGATCAAGACTCATTAATAACTACAGACTCCATTGCCAGTTTAACATGAGGAGCAATTTAATTGGGACCTAGACTGCTTTGTGTAGCTTCGTTAATGTAATTGAGTAATGCATATTGATTTTTCATGGGGCTCAAATCTTTTTTCTTCATCTAGTATAAGAAAGCCTGTTAAGGAATTATTAATCACACTATAATTGCTTTAAGATCTATGCTCTAATTAAAACCATAAATTCTTTATTACATCTTTATTTTAATTAGACATCCAGAAAGACAATAATTTTTACAAGAAAACTCGTACAATAAAATTACCCCACTTAGCAATGCTTCAAAGAGCCTGTGCTTAGGACACACAGACTCCAATAGGACTTCTTAAATGAAGACATGCATGATTCTAGTCATAATCAGAATTAAAGATGTCCTCTGAATGTAATTAACTAACTTTACAATAAGATCTTCTCTATGCAACAAAACTGGGTTCATCCACAGGAGTAAGACTTTACTTTCTCTTGTTTTTCTTTTGTCTTTTCAAAATCTAGGATCGAAGAAGCATGTTCTGAAATTTTAAGTGTCTAATCAAAGGTTTAAAATATAATCCTACTGTAATGAAAATAAGCTTATTATCATCACCACCTTCTGGTATTTTCTTTTGGGTGTCTTAGTTCCTGCTGTGATAGGTACACTTTACCTGCCAGGAGGAATTAAAAATAAGCATATTTCCTCATCTATGTCAAAGGACCTGATATTTCTCTCATTTAACCTATTGGGAAACTAGGTCCTGGAGAACAGAGTCTGGCTTATAGTTTGTGTGGGTGGTTTTTTAGTTTTTTGAACTAAGTCCTATGGGTCTTTGTTACTAGAATTTGAAGATGCTTTAAAAGCACAAAGTTTCACTTCATTTTTTTAAGATTAAAATTATTTCTGTAATGCAAAATAAGATTGTGGTTTGAAATGTTAGCTAATCCACAATTTGCTTGGTTTTAACTCCAAAACTTTATCAGAAAGGTCAATGACTAGCTGACTCGGACTGAAACTTTTCTTAGATACTAAGCATAATTGAGAGTTCACCTTAGCCCAGTTCTGGATTAAATGTCTCAGAGTGCTCAAAATGTTCACAGAAAAAAACTTGTAGATTCCCCACTTGAAGGTGGGGTGCGTGCCAGAAATGCTTATCATGATTCTGCGATCTGTTCTTGCGGTGGGTGCTTTGTTTATGGCCATAGTCTCACTGCAGCCGCGTAAGGAACCTGGGCCAAACAAAACATACTTTTATCCATATTTATTTTGTGGGAGAAACGTACCAGTTCATTCCTCACTGCAAGGCAGATTTTAAACTATGGCTGTTTGCAGAGCACCAAGTGTAAACTGCAGTGATATGCTTGTAACAGAAATGAATGCCTGTATCCCATTTTCCTTGAAGAATCTGCAGTGTGTCTCCTTTCAAATCCCAGAACACCACTTCAGAGTGATGTGTTACTATTTAGGCTGACAAGGTCTGACTGAAAAGCCAGCTCATAGCCTAGCAGTTGGTAAATGGTAAAAAGATAGGTTTGTTTGCCACTAACTCCTCCACTCATCACTGAAGGAAGCCGGTACGCAGTCAGTGCATTGGCTAGACACATCACTTGTAAGATAATGTCTTGATGGTCACTTGATGCTCATTCAAAGTACATGAAATAAGGTGTTGCTGGAGGGTTTGTTGCAGTGGCAATTGGATTTGCATCTCCAGCTCAGCTGTGATCCTTACCTGTGCTAAGCAGTGACTGCTCATCTGAGTGATGCTGTAGAGGTACCCAGGGGCTGCAGCCCTAAGCTGCTCTGATGTGGGCTGAAAACACAGAAAGAGGGACTTGCAAACATCCTGATACTTTCTCTCCTTTCTTCTGCTTTTTTTTTTTTTTAACATCTGCTGCTCTTTTCCAGCATTTTTTATGGTTCTGTTCTTCTGTGACTATTGCTTTAATTTAACCTCTGCTTATTTATGGTCTAGGCTGCTGATGGTTTCAACACTCCAAGGCATGGCAGATGCTGACACAGTACATGAGCTCAGGGTTTAGGTGCCCCATTCTCAAAGCATTGCCTCCACCTGTGACCTGAAACCAAACCTGCTGGCCTGGTCCAGAACAGATTATGGGGAGCCTTTGCATTGGTTTCAGTGGGTTTTGAATGAAGTTAACCTGACACAGTGGAGGAAACAAGTGAGCTAAGTGTGAATGGAAATGTTGGAAAATGTGGACATACTACCTACAACAGTCTACCTTGGCAATACATAGCAGTCGGTCAGAAGGATGATAGTATCAGCTTTTGTCTAAGTGATAATGAAATTAAGGGGGTGGAGGGATGCAGGGAAACCTATTCTTGATATGCAGAGAGCTGCCTGCCACAGATGGATTAGCAAATAGATCAAACAGCATTGCCAGCCGTGCACTCCTCTGCCTCAAACATTTCACTTATTCGGCAGTCCTTGTGAAGTTTGCGAGATATATCTGCCCTGGCTCCCGCTTTAGAGAGTGAGAACATGATGTTTTTTTCAGGCTTGAGTTCTGAGGCTTTGCTTTCCTGATCTGTCTTTGCTTAGCCTGAAAGCAACTCAGCAGGTCTTCTGTGGGAATTAAGCAAACAGACTACAAGGCTGGGAGTACGTTTTGAATGCTGGAGTTGAGCAGCTGAAGTAGGGAGTGAAGGGATGTGCATCAGCAAGAGCTCAATTTAAGCTGAGGGAGGGTTAGCTGCATTTCTGGTTTCAATGTTGCTGTACTGGTAAGCTGAAGTAAAGCAGAACATGGCACTGTTCATAGCTTGACTGGTCCCCTCAAACATGATCTAGCTTCAGTTATACTAGTAGGGCTATTGCAATTTATGAACCTGGTTTTACTGAGATTTTCTCCCCCAAAAATGGACAAAGAAGGCCAGGATTTATCTTAGAGATTGCTAACATGCAGAGCTAGAAGGCTGTGGTGGAAAATATTAAATATCATTAATTTCTAGGTATATTAGAAGCTATTAAATAAATAATAGTTCATTTGTGGAGACCAAAGTACAGTGAGCCACTCGGGTGAATCAATGTGATCAGTCTCTCTGAAAAGCATCCTCAAACATGGGAAACTTTTAGGCACCTCTATCAAGACAGCAGGTATCTATTTGATCTTGTTGCTACCCAAATAGAAAGCAAAACAATAAGTAGGCTTCCTATTATGTAGGAAACAACATTATTTAGCCTGTCAGTACATTTCAGGAATAAATCAAAAGGTGTTTTAGACATCTCTGGCATTTGAGCTCCACTAAATACTTAAGACCTGCTATTCATTTCATGGGAATCCCTGGGTGGATATCATACTCAAAGATTCAGTATCTATTTCTCTAAGAATTAAACAACATACATTAAGCAATTATTTACTTAGATAATTTGTATGTATTTAGCATCCCTGTCACTGATCTTATTGTAGATATAATCTGTTGTCCCCCTTTGAGAAACAAATAACATTTTTTACTATTACAAATGTCAGGAAATGGTTATTCTCAATTCCTCATGAATGTGACAGAGGGAGGGAGATATCACATAACACTATTGAGCAGAAATATAAAAAAGGAAATGCATAATGAAATTGTGAAACTCGTGGCTACAGGATGCTGCAAGACCAAGAGAATAAAAAACAATGAGAAATTAATTGAAGAAAAGTCCATTGGAGGCCATTAAATGAATCTATCTTTCACATTTCTAGCAACTGGGGCATTGGATAATTCAAGACCAAGCAGTCATTGTAAGAAATAGGACATCTGTTACTGGGCACTTAGGAGAGAGGATATTAGGCTAGAAAGGGTCTCGCTCTGATCTATGTTGCATGTTTTATAATGGTAGGAGAAATAAATGAGAAATTTAGAAATGATTGCCTGTATACAAATATTTACCCTCAGAAGATGCACTAACCAGCCTTCTGTGTCCAGCTCTAGACAGGATTGCAGCTCTTCCATGTGTGGGTGCTGCTGAGCAAGCCCCGATGCTATGGCTCAGGGGGGCTCTGCTTGGGGCAGAAAGCAGCACCAGCTGAACCCCACTTCTGCTCAGGGCATCCCAACACACAGGTGTTTGCCAGTCACTCCAGCTTCCAGATGGGCTCATTCTGGTGCCAGCTCAAAGGATTTTTCTAAGTTCCTGTAAATGAGCAGCAAAGCAAGAAATGTCCAGAGCAATAACTCTTATTTAAGCATGGCCGGCAGAACTGGGAACAGCAAACCTAGCCAAGTGTCCGTGTCCTGTTCAGCATGGATCAGTGAAAAGCACAGTCTTTTTTTTCCCTTCCCTTCCTGACTCCACCATGGATGATGGGAACAGAGCTTTCTGAGAAAATAGATGATATTGAGGCTGTTTTGTAATACTATCCATTTTTAAAGCATTCATGGCAGGAAACTAACCCCAAATTCCATGTTCCTAAGTAGTTCCTCTGCTCTGGATCTATGTGGTGACTCTAGTGTCCCAAATCCACCCCACTCGCCCCCAGTCTTGGAGGATCTGAAGAGATACAGTCTTTCTACAGCTGCATCCATCTCTTCTTTGATCCCTTTGATCCTTCAAATGGGGGTAACTCCAGACACATGGAGGGACACAAGGACCCTGCCCTGCCATGCATGTAGATTTTAGGGTGATATAAAATGCATCTTTCCATTCCCACAGGGTTATACTGGCTTCCTAACTCCTGACCTGGCACATATGCCAAAACACCTCTTCTCCCCTCCTGTTTTCTTCAAGCAGGAGCTAACTTCCTTTGTCATTATAGCTGAGTAAGCCTATTTCCTATAGGGACATGGACGACATACCCATATTTCTTGGGGACAGTATGACAGGGCTACAGAAAGAATGGACTGAAGACATTTTTCCTCTATTATTACAGTCTCTGTCTGCACTATGGATCTTTATTGCACAATCCCCACTTGTTCTGCATTCAAAATGTCCCCATGGATGCGGATGCAAATTCCACACATTAGTACACTGACAGGTATTTAATATGAACAGAGAAAGCCAAGTGAAGATTGAAATCTTCAATCCTTTAAACGTCCATATGAGCAGTGAAACTGCTAACTGTTATAAATGCCTGTTGACAGTGCAGATGAACTCCAGGTTCATAGCAGTAAAGAGGCAGGAATTTTATTGCTTCTGTGGTCTGAGAACACGCTGAAGGCTGCTTGTGATGGCACAGCTTGGCTAATATGGATTAGAAAAAACTGGGGAGCCTGTTCTCCACCCAGCTGCAGTTGGCAGCTCTGGCTCAGGTCCTGCCTGCCAGCCCTGGGTTGGGCATACATACAGATCATGGTGCCAGTTGCTCACATGGGGTAACTGGAGGTAATTTTACCTGCCCACTGACTGTGCTGAGCTCTGATGGAAAACAATCAGTGTGGTAGCCAGCAATTAAGTTGTACAGAAAGATGCATTTCTTGCCTCCGTGCTATTGGGAGCCAAATTATGCTAAAGAGCTTTACACCTGCCCTCCTCAACCAAGACATCCCTGCCTCCCTTCCCCAACCCCTACCTGGCAGAGTGCTTTCTGCTTGACCTGCCATCTGATCAGAGGCAGAATCTGCCCCTTGTTCTCTGTTTGCCCCTCCCATGAGAGAAGGTGAGACAGTGAACCTTGCTTTGGTGGTACCTTGACCTGCCATCTGATCAGAGGCAGAATCTGCCCCTTGTTCTCTGTTTGCCCCTCCCATGAGAGAAGGTGAGACAGTGAACCTTGCTTTGGTGGTACCTTGAGGGCTGCCAGGCTGCCCCAGGCTCCCCAGCATAAGCACAAGAGCTGCTGCAGTGCTGCTGAGGCTGAGCATCCAAGTACCTGCAGGGAAGGCTGTTTGCCAGTGGGACCAATCTGTCCAGCCTGCTGCCTCCTGGGGATGGAAGAGCTATTTTAGCTGTGAAACCCCAGAATTGAGCATCTTGCTTGTGGCCAAGCCCTCAGCTGTCAGTCTTGTGCACTTGAGACCCAGAACTAACCTCCAGCTCTGCCACCGCTGAGGATTGACTGCTCTGTGGAGCCTGTGCCATAGCTGAATGAGTAACACCCGGTAAAGGTAACTAGAGGCAGCTACACTGCAGGAAGTGTTTTGTCCATCAATTACCCCCAATTCTTCATCCAGAAAGATTAAAGGCTGTTTGTCTGCAGTTATGTGTAATGTCATGCTCTGTTTGTCATCTTATTAGCTCTCCTGGGATCATAAGACATGCCTAAATGCTACAGTGCCACCTTTCAGAAAACAGCCTACTAAAACTAATTAATAGTGCACCCTAGTTAACACATGCAAACTTGGCATTATTAGTCTAATTAAATGGATTTTAACAATCTGAGTTCCCTTCTCTCTCCCCCTCACAGATTCTAACATACGCAAGTCAAGTAAATTAAACCCATTAATCACCGTTGGTGCAAGTGATATAGGTGCCTATAACATGGGCTCATCTCTGAAGAGGGACACTAACAGGCCTCATTATGTTTAATTTCACTCCTTAGCAAAGGATAATAAATACAAATTGTAACATCACAATAAAATATTTAATTATTCACGAGTTTGGTAAGAAACATAATTAGCTTACTGGTAGGTGTCTTCATTTGGGTGATAATGGATCCAATTTAGGAGTTTAACCATTTCTGGATTAAGGTTGAAAATGAGAGTTTTTCCAGGACTTTATCACTTAAACATAAAGAGAATGAGATCATTTCCACAATCTCTGTTACCTCCCACGGAGAAAGCTGTGCGGACACCCCAGCCCATAGGCCTAACAACATGCCCCATGTACCTGGAGCTCTCCTGCCTGTGAACAGGCTTGGGCTGATCTCTTCAGTCTTGCAGAGATAGGGGGAACAGAAGTCTGATGGTGTTTCCAGAGATGATACTAGAGCAATCCTAAAGAACAAGATGCCAATATTTTGAGCTTAATATTGGTGGATTTTTAATTTGCTGCATAAAGATTCTGCTTTGCGTTTTGCAGCTGCTTTGAAATTCAGGGTTTTCCATTCAGTTACATGAAAGATGAGCTGCAGCTGGGGAAGGCCTGCCAGAGCATCACAAGCGATTTAGGCTATGTCCCATCTGCAAAGAGGGGTGGACTGGATGGAGAGCATGCTTACCCACCCCACTACCCCCCAGCCCATCTACATCCCTGGGCACAAGCCTGGCCATAATAAAAATGTCCCAGGAGCTGCTGGTGGATGGGCCTGTGGCTTGCAGAGGCAGTGTTGCTGCAGCTCAGGGGTGCAGGAGTTAACCTGGTGCACTACTTGGTGCAGGAGGCAACCATGCAGGCAATTTAGCTGCTGCTGTTAGCTTTTATGGGATCCTAATTTTATTTATGTTATGTTCTCCTTATTGCAAGTATTTAGGTGACAGATGTGTATGTTCCTTAATCTCTACCTCATTACCCTATGAAATTGCAGCTGCGTTTTGACAGCTTTCTGACAAAGATAAAAGAGGAGAGGAAAACTTCAAACATATGGAGATTTGCGGAGACCCTGGACTGACTCCTGGTGGGGAGATTGCTGAACACATAGTTAGAGGAATTAGTTAAGACTGGCAGCCTTTGAGTTCATGGTGTCTGAATGCGGATGTAAGGGAAAGCATCACTCAAGCAGCCATGATCCCAGCTTTCGATTATGTATCATACAGGAGCAAAGGGAGCTTAGGAGTGGATTAATGCTCTGAACAGATTAATTCAAAATTGTATTTCTGATGCACTTGCCATGCACCTCTGCGCTGTAACCTTTGCTTAAGGAAAGAAAAACAAAACATCAGGAAAACCTAGGATGTCTCAGCACCTGCATGATGCAAACAGTACAATTCAAATTTATCTTGTAAGGTAATTAACAGTGGGGAGATTGATCGGTTTGGCAGAATATAGTGTCTTACCACAAAGGGAATGGGAGCTTTTTGCCAAAATTAAGAAGAACAAAGCACTGTATTTTTGCTTAGTTTGAATTATTTTGCATTATTTGCCATACCCATTTTACTTGCCCTATTGTGATGTCCCCCTTACCATTTCCCATTTCTAAATAGATTTTCAAAGAATCCCCTAAAACATGAATTATATTGTCTTTCTGAAGAAGGCATGTGAATTAGTGCAAGAGAGTGTGAATATAAATTTGTAATCAACATAAATGTGTTGTAAGTGTTATTTCTTCTTCCACTAATTCTTCTGAGCAAGATTTACTGTCTCGGTGAGGTTTTTCTAAATAAATTAAATATAACATGAACTAGATAGTTGTTCACATGGAGCTAGAGCTGGAAAGGTTCATTAATCACTAGTTTAAATCCCAGAGTATCCAGTCATCCTAATTAATGATTCAGTGCTGAACTTTACTCCGGCAGTGGCAGCAGAACCAAGCTATTACCCATCTCAGCTGATAGGGACCGAGTGAGTCGGGGGAAATGAAACAGCCCTTTGGGCTGGTGAGGCAGGGCTGCTGCTACCTGGGCAGCTCTGTAGTGACCTGCACCCACCACATGGGCAACGCTGGCCATCATTGATGCCTGATGCCGAATGCAGCTGCCCCTGCCACCTAATAGCCACATTGACAGCGTTTGGCTGGCGTAAGGGTTCAAACAGCAACCCTGCGGGACAGATATGGGGTCAAATACTTCAGGATAACACTGCACTTCTCTGGGGTGAACTGCATCCAGTCACTCCTCAAACAGCAATGGGCTTGCTGATATGTGGTAGGGTAGGGTGAGAAGTTTAAAATGATCCTGCAGTCTAAGCTAGGGCACCCGCAAGGGAGAAAGATCATACCTGTCTCTGGTGGGTGCTCGAGTGACCATTTAGGCAAAATACAGCATGTTTATGGGGGAAGAGGGTTTCTAGCCCCCTGGATTCCTGGTAAGCTGCTGGCTAAGGCGCTCCTTTTGGCAGAGATGCAGGACCCCAGGAAGGGTAGTATTTTGAAGCTGTGTCTGCCTGGTGCCTGAGGTCTCCTCTGAATCCTGTCTGGTGTCCTGATATGTCATGAATGGGAACAGAGCAGCTTTTGTGCAAGCCAGTGCATAATTAAAGGCTGTAGAATTGAAACTCATTCTTGTAACAGGAAAATCATAAATCATAATCCTATTATTCAAATTAATTTACCTGCTCTGTAGGGCTACATTAGTTCTGTGTTTCATTTATCTGTGTTTCTAAGGCAAACAATTCACACTATTTCAGTGCTTTTTTTGCTGTAAAGTTTTAATATGTAAATACTTTGCATTCCTCAGAAATGCCAAGGAGAGGACATTGTCTTTTGGTTTTGTTGTAGGTGTTATGTTTATTATATGCTGGCAGGAAACTCCAGTAGGAAAGTGTTTCATCGTGCCTTAGAGAACAAGAGACACACTCGGGCCCTAGATTAGCAAAGTGACAAATTACAAACTTCTTTGCCTTGGTACGGTCCTGCTGCCTGGAAGTTAATTAATTAGGTGGTCTTGAAGGGTTAAACTTCAGGGACAGTAGGTTTTTTGTTTCTCTCTTTTTTTGGGGGGGGGGGTGTTTGTTGTTTTTTTTTTTTTTGTTACAGGAGAAAGTTAGCTGGAGCATAGCCTTGGTGCATGGAAAATCTGCAGAGAATGGGTTTTGCAGTTGCATCACTGTTTTGGACATAGTTTTTGTCAGCTGTTGTTATAATTAACTTAACCACGAGAGCTCTTAGGGCTCTACTCATCTAATTCTTAAAGCAGAATCAGGGCCTTTGCAGCAGCAAATAATTTTTATTCTTGTTGATTTTTAGCCTGGCTAGTGGGAGCTGGGAAATTTTAGCATATGTAATTTGAATTATTTCATGAAACATTTAACAAGGGCCTATTTCATTCTTCACTAAGGCAAGTTGATATAAGAAGGATGATGTTATGGTTAATGTAAATCATAATTATTACCAGGTGCATCACTGAACTGGGAAATTGTGCTAAAAATGTAAGTTTTGCTCCATTTCATATTGAAAAATTACTTTGCAGCCTGACAGCCATTAATCTCCGTTACAGGAGTGTTATTCTTTATTTTGGTAAATTACGGCTCTAAGACATAACAAGGCATAAATTATCAGGCCGGAGGAGTCCACTTCACTGAGCTAAGCTGGGCTCAAACAACCCCTGACAGTGAGAAGAACCAAGCCACCTACACCCCTTGCCCCCACCCCAGTGCTGCCCACCCTGGGGGCCACTTCAGCTCCCCAGATAGCCAAGTCTTCAGCAACTCCATTCCCTGGAACTTGTCTTCTGGACATATCTAAAATCGTTTGTCATAGCAGCACTCTATCTTGTGCACAGTCGCACATCCAGCTCCCATGAGGCTGTATCCTGGAGATGTTTGTGGGCTGGGTGCTCTTCATCTGTTGGCATTGCTAAATCCTCTCTAAAAATAGCTTTTATCGTAAAGCCGGGCTCCAAGAAGAGTTTCCTTTGTATCCAACAGCTTCATTCTTAAAGCAGGATGGGACATCTGTGTTTGGTATCCAGCCCTGAAGGGGAGATGCAAAACTGTGTTACTTTATTTATCCCCAGGGGATGAGTTAGTTGGCTATTCCAAGGCAGAAGCTTGAAGTACTTTCTGACTTGTAATAAAGATGCTTTTCCAGAAGTGATTAGCTCTGTGTTGGGCTTGGTGGATGGGGAAGCTCCATGGCAAGTAGGACTCTAGTAGTACTGTGTGTAGTAAGGTCCCTTCTTCTAACAGGCAGAGCACTTGTACAAAGGAATATTTATTAAAAAATATCTAAACTTCCTCAGAACAAGGTGCTGCTCTTCTCAGTTTATCCTATAAGATCAGAGGTATAGAGTCCTAGTAGGTTTTGCTTTGTAAGCAGAAGCAGCAAATAAACACGAATTTCCAACCACTGAATTATTCAATAAAAGTGTACAGGTTTTTGAGATGATTCTCTACTATGCTTTTCATGTGCTTCCAGTGAAGTTGTTTTGGTTTGTCCTACTTGATTTACTGTGAATCTAGCTTCCAGGCTACTGACTCCATGAATGGTATGAAATTCAGAATACTCTTTACTTTTGAGAGATACATCTTTCTGCATATAAATGATACTTCTTCTTTTCCTCTCATTTTTGCCAGCTTTTCCAAATCAGTGTAATCATTTTAACTCTTCACAATAATGTTTTAAAAAACGTCATAGGATTGTTTATCAGCACACCATTGCCTACCGCGCAAAGCTTAAGCCTAAGTAGGTGAATCTTGGGTGCTCTCTATGAAGTGCCTGTATCTCCCATTTTGTTGAAGCTCAGCTCCTTGTACTCATATCACCGTCCAAAAGCCCTGAGGGCTCCGCCAAAGCTTCTTATTGATTGTGCAAGCAATAATTCTAAGAAGACTCTTTATTCATCTTTGACAACTTTCCAAGACATGATGAACAGTTTTGATAACATAACTGAGGGACATGCCAGAGAGAAGTCTGTCCACCTTTAGTGACCATTTTTAATTTTCATTACATCATCCTCAGGCTGCCAGGGAAAGGGGCTGGAGCGGATGTGTCTGCCTCTTGGCATCTCTGGTCTCTTCACTTGCAAAAAGCAATATTGAAAGTGTTAGAAGTGCATAGCGAAGCTGAAGTGTAGCCTGTGAAAATGATGATAACAGCAAATGGGAAACCATTTAATACTAGATGCGTTGGTTAGCTTAACAGCACTGTGAGAATTTTGCCAAACCTGAAATGTATGCCTTGAGAGCGCAGAGTCAGCAGAAAACTCTGGAGCCAGCTGAATCACCATGCTTGCGTTCAAAGAAATTGCAGCAACAGATGCAAGTCATGTTGCACTTCAGTGTTTGCTAGAAGTGCATGAGAACAATATGGAGCTGCCCTTTACCTAAGCAAGGTAAGAAGTTAAATTAAATACCTTTCCCTAAAGTTGGTGACTCAGCCCAAATGGTGCTCACAGTCTCATTAGGAACTTACATGATAAAATTTGGTTTGCCTAGAATGCAATTCTGTGCAGCTACCTTTAAATGATTGCTAAAGAATTACTGGCATTTTCCATACTTTAGCATCTGGCATATTATTATATAGAGGGCTTATTTCTCCTGTAAAAGCGCTGAAGTGAAAGTGGTTTTAGTAGGATTGTTACGATTTGATAGCAGGGAATACTGCACCAAAAACATTTCTCTATGTGCCATTTTCTGTGCTCCTAAAAGAAATCTAGTGTCTTAGCCAGAAAGAACAGATGTGAGAATTGCAAAATGGTTGCCAAGCATTATGAATTAACTCTGCTGGTCAGATGTTCAACACCCCTGGTTGATTGTGTGCTAATCGAAGAGTAGAGTAAATCGATCATTATCCAGGCTCAGGATACCTAGGTAGACCATAGGAAGCCTCTTAATTAATAGGGACATCCTCACCTAGATGATGGTTAGCTCTGCAATTCATGGTTAAACTGAAGGCAGAAAGAATTGCTTTTTAATAACATTGGTAATGACCCTTCTGATAGTTCCATTTAGGCATCATTATTGAATAATAGCCTGTGCATGTCGTCAAGTCACTCTGACATTAGAATAGAAAATATATAAATATCCTGGTCATGCCACTCATCAAAACGAGACAAATCCTCTTTTGGGGCAAATTAACATAGTTCCCTTGATATTAACAAAATGGAGGAGAATTTCTAAATAGACACCGAACTAAAATGGTGCTTAAAATTTGGATGCAGTATGTAAAAGATTTTATATGTGTAAGATTCTTAAAAAAGCCACAAGTGCCCCTGTACTGTCATTCTGGCGCTGTGCAGCATCTAAACTCGTGCTCAGTGGATTTATGATAGACTTGAAGCTGCAGGGTGATGTAGATGGATGGACACCACAGCTGGGGGGACGTGAGCCATTGCAGACCACAGAGGTGTGGGGAGATGATCGGGGCTGTTACAGGGTGGTGAACCAAAATTGTAGGTCTTAAAGGTTTACAGCCATTTGTGACAGCTGCTGTTGTGGCAAAGGAAAGCAAGTCTGGAGAGACTGTTGGTACACGCACAAACAGAAAAACCAAATGTGGAATATTCCTGCACCACTCAGAACACCTTATGGAGGGAGAAGTGCTCATTACTGGAATACGCTACCGTCAGCTCAGCAGTGCCAGCATCAGTAAAACCACAGTGAATTACATCAACTGCTTATTATCTGGTCCATGACATACCGCATCTGAGCTTGCTCCCAACACTAGAATTTCTGTGGTGATTCAAGTGGGAACGAGACTGTGTCCAGCATGAAGTAGCTGATGCTCTTTGCACAGTTAGCATAACTTCAGCGATGCATGTCATGTGAAATGCCCATTTCATGGAGGCTTTTGTTTATTTTTTCCTCCATTAAACCAATTACTAGCTAATCATTTTGTATAAAACAACACAATATGACATTATTAGATCTGATCCGTGCAAACCCTTTATGTATAACAGCCTTGCTTTAATTTCATTTGTAGGATTAGAAAACAAATCTAACAGCAAAACTGGCATTAATGAAAACAAAAAGGAAGTCAAATAAATGTCACCCATGTTTAAGGCAGTGTTAAATGGTGTAAGTTTTATTTAAATTTTGAGCTCTGATGACATGAAGCTGGAAGGAATCTTCATGCCATATAGTTAGCAAGAGAACTAAAATTATACAATCCCATTATTGGCTGTTTCTGTCAAGTTAACACTCCATGGTCCCTGTCAAAGTCCTTTCCTTTTTCTTTTCGTGTTAATACTGCATTTATTATGGGATCAGCTCTCTATGTGTGCTCCCATTCCCCTGGATTGTCCCAGCATGAAGCATTTATTGGCTAGGCAGAGAGGTGAGACCTGGGCAAACAGCACAAATCAGCGGGAGAAGAGAACAAAGAAGCAAACATGACTATACAGGTACATGGATGTGACAGCGTGCCTGCCGCCTTCTGCAGTTTGTGGACCCTAAGGATTGCTGACAACTGAGGAGCTTGAGGCAAGCCAGCTCAGAAGACAGAGCTGCAAGAGGTCCCAAAGGCTCTGCAAGAAGGTGCAATAAATCCTGTCGTTCACCATTGCCCACTGCTGTGCCCTGGGGGCAGTTTACCCTCACCCCTCCTCATTCATAAGCCGCTGTCTGTTTTGCTGCTTTGAAATTACTATCAGCCATTGATCCCAAAGGGCTTTTCCAAGGAGATCAGTATTGTCCTCCAGTTCCAAATGGACAAGCTGCGGGAGGAGGAGAGGCAGACATGTCGAGGTTGCTCAGCACCTGCAAACCAAGCCCTTTCTCTGGGTCTCTCGTACGCCAACGGACCGCTCTGTCCTGCAGCAAAAGCTGGGCAACAGACAGCAAACAAAGTTGAGGAGGTGGTGATCGAAAGAGGACGATATTCACATCACTTTACCTCTTCCTGATGTATTTAACCAGGGCAATAAATATTTTTCCCAATTTAGGAAATGAAAGACATATTTGCTCTAAGTTTTGTCCCCTCAGTTGTTCCTTACAGGCATGCTGTACAGCTAAGATGACAAAGCAATACTGCAGAAGAACTAGAATTTTTGAAGGAGGATTTGAAACAGCATTTGGAGGGTAAATGTTTCTTATTGTCCTCGTTCAGAGAGCTCTAGCTCTGTTAGGGATGTACAGTAACAATTGTTCCTGAGCTTCTAAGTCCTTCACAATTTGCTGTAGTCTGGTGCTTTGCAAATGCCAGTGAAAAACTCCCTAAAGAATCAAATCCCAGCCTAGCTAAATCAGAGATATAAACTGAAAGGTGCCTATAAATCACAGCATGCTTTCATAACTCCATTCATATGTGAACAATATGTTAGAGCCCCTATATTAAACAATGGAGCTGTGCCGAAAAGCTCTGTGGACAATTCTGTATTTGTTGCCAAGAAAATATGATTTATTCAAAAGCTTTGCATACAGAAAAACTTACACTGGCTCCCAGGTGGCTTTTTTCCCCACCCCTAGTACTTATAACAGAAAGGAATATTTAGAGCTGACAAGCCAATTAGTTGTCAGTTAGCTGACTGATGTGCCTAACGCTAAACACCATGCAGCCAAACAAATTGTCACAGTCCTGGAACCAGAAGTTTAGTTTTAGCACACACCTTCCTGCCCTGCTTCTTTTTAGGTGGGTGTGAGGATTCATCAGGGAGTAGAAACAAATTTTGGTAAAGAAGGGCCCCCCTGGGCTTTGCACTCGCACTGACCCCTCAGCCTTGTGCTTGGGTGGATTTAGAAGGTTTTTGCTTCTTTTTAAGTTTTACTTTGCCAAACTTCAGAACCTACAGTAGCAAGAGTGACTACCATTTCAGCATAAAACCATCACTGCTTACTGGGTTGGGGGGGGTTGTTCTATTTACATTACCTCTAGTAATCCTTATTTACAATTACATTTATTCCCAACACTTTTGAGGCAAANAAAAAAAAAAAAAAAAAAAAAAAGATTTTGTTTTTATTAATAGGGTACCTTCAATTCTTTATTCACCTTCTGTGAATATGTAACATGCAGTCAGATCTCCTTCTTATACATTGGTTATACATTACAGATTTCTTATTCCCTATATCAATGGCTGTTTATTCAGTTACATTGCAGAAGGAAAAGGGACACAAACCTGCTAATATTAGTATCATAGGACCCAAATATGCTCCTTTACTGCTCACTCTCCCTCAGTGGAAGCTGACTTCTAATTTCCAAGATTCATGCCTTCAGAAAGCCATATGATACCCATTTGTCTGTATGCTGGCATTGTTCAATGGCTGAAATAGTTTTTCTCCTTCTTTAGGACTTGTTCCTCCTATGTAATGAGGTTTAAAATTTTCCAGTGGTTTAAATCAGTATTTGCTGCAGTATTTTTTTTCTCCACATTTCTGTAAGTTTCTCTTTAAAGGTAAAGACAAAAATTAATCCTTCTCAACAGTGGGTGGGTCTCTTCTCTCATTTACTAGTGTGATGGTTTTGAGGTGCTGATAGAGGACTGTTCTCTCGAAGGATAAGGGAGAGGGAGATTTTCATTTCACAACTGTATTTCCTTGGCATGTCCCTGGGTCTGTGTCTCAGCTTTCTCTCCCTTTCTGCAGGGTTTGATGGGGCTGTTTAGCAAAACGGTTGTGTAGTGCCTACAGGAGCTGTGTATCCTGACAGGGCACATGGGAGCTAGGGGGAATATCCTGCATTTCTCTTTCTGATGGATGCTTGGAAGCACTTCTTGCGTATAACTGCAAGACAGCAGAAATGACTGCCTGGTGGTTTAGCAGGGAGCAGTTAATGAGGGTGTTGTGCGCAAGTGAGGGAGTCTGTGACATAGTTCAAGTGGGATGTTGTTTTCTGTTGGAGTGGAGTGTAATTTTTATTTGAAGAGTGGTGCACGTTGGAGAGGAGCTGAAGTAAGAGCGTGCTTGATTTCCTGGGTTGATCACGGTCCACGACATGTTCACTACCTTCTGCGAGTATTTGTGTATGAACCTGCCCACTTCTCATTTCCACCTTAACGTGACGGGTATGAAACTCTTCTGTTTGAGAAGGCAGAGGGACCCCACACCTGGCAGCAGTGGTGTCGCAGGGAAGCAAAGGAGGTAGGAAATGTGCAGCACCTGGAGGGTGAAAGCAGGGACTACTGTACATGCAGGATGTCTTCCTTCTTTTCCAGCTGTGACATGATGTAAAGAAAACATAAAGGATGCTCAGGATAAATAATTTAGGGGGAAACAAGGGGTGTAAAATTGGTGAGCTGTGAATATGCAGCTAAGACAGCGACTTGAAGCTCTGTATGTGCATCATTTTCAAGGCAATATTGGATTTTAAACTCCTATCTCCAGATGTTAATCCTTAATGGGAGCAAAGCTGGAGCTTGGCTTCCACAACTCAATTTGTAAAATAGCAGCCACATGTTCCCTTCATCCCCCCATTGTTTTTATCACATAAAATGCAAAATTGCAATTCCCCTGCTTATTTTTCCTCCTATACAGTCTTCCCGTTTAAAAGAGTTATCATCCAAAAACCCATTAAGCAATGTTTTTGTCTCTTAGTACAGGAATATGCAGTTTTACTGCAACGGGTTACAATTTTCATAGAGTTGAGCTAGCCTCTGACTCTCTGCCAATTCATTATGAGTCCAAATTATTGATCCGCTTTGACTTCTAGAGGCCAGATCCTTACCTGGTAGGGACTAGTCCAACTCCTTAGTACACACTGAGGCTGTTGTGGTACACGCCGGCCATCCATACATTCTGCCCTGCTGTTGTGGGCAGCAGAAGATAACTGTCCTACTTGTAGTCATTACAACTGATTTTTGCGTATAGTCAGCCACACAAAGTGAAAATCCCTTTTTATTTCCATGCTTCCATTTTTGAATGAGGATTTTTCAAGTTTCAATTAGTTTGTGCAATGAGAGATGAGCACTGATGAATATACAGGTGTCTAGTTTAGCCCTACAAGGAGGAATAACTAAAGTTCAGCCCCTCATTTATTTGTGTGTGCCTGGGAGAAAATTGCTTCTCTGTCACCGTAGCAGCTGTTGAATTGGAGGGAAAGAGGATTAATAAAAAGTGGTACCCAAGAAATTTGAAGAGGATAGGCAAAACCATGCAGAATTCAAAGGGAAATGATTCAGAATTGATCCACAGTCTCAAGCTTTGGGGCTGCAGGGAAGAGCAGTTGGAAGAAGCTGGTAAATAGTTAATACATTTTCCCTCTGAGGGCCTGACAATATCAGTGACAGGATAACAGCAGTGTGACGGGAGCTTTGCCATACGTGAGCACAGTGGCTCATCGCAGCACGGCACGCTGCTTGCCATGTGCCAGACGGGACATCTGCTCTGGTTGGAGAGGAAGCAGAAACCTCTTGCTCCCATCTTTTGTGCTTGGGCTTCCTTTAGGTAAGATCTGCCTTCTCCCCAGTTCCTCCAGGGCCTGAGGAAACTACAGGGAAAACAGTGAGGCACATCTGGAGCAATGCAGCAGCTGGGAAATGTCTAATGCTGCAGGGGACAGTGGTATCATGTGGATGGCTGTGACCTTTTCAGTATTCCAGATTTTGATTGATTGGCCATTTCCTCTCTTTCTCAGGCTGTAAACAGGGGAGCAGTGAAATAGGTGGCCAAAATAAACACGAAGTTATGTAGGCTAATGTAAATTTATATTGAATTTATGAGAGAGAAAATTTTGCTACCTCGTTCCACCCATAAAAATTATAAAGAGAAAAGAAAGTGACATAAAATCGATCCATTTCCATGACAAAGCTCATTATGAGAAGAGAAAATATAGTCCCATATTAACTTGTTCTCATTACTGTTCTAAGATTTATCATGTCAGGTGCAATGGAGGAAAGGAAAACCTTCCTTGCCCTTACCTTAAAAAAAAATCAAACAGACAAAATAAGCCAAATTGTCCTCATCATGTTCAGTGAGCATATATTTTGCCAAGCCTCACAAGGGGCCCGATTAACTCGAAAGGTATGACTTTGAGGAGCCCTTCCAGGCTGGATGCTGTGGGGCAGGGCAGGTAGCCCTGCCCTGGCTGTCGCTACCAAACCAGCTCTTCCTTCGGTGTTGGTGAAAACTGGCACTCTGGGAGGAAGATGCTGCTTGAGGGCTTCACAAGATGAAGGAAACCACTTTGAGTCTATAACATCATACCTCTTCTAAAGGGTGGCAGGAAATGTGTCACAGCTATTAAAATGCATGAAGTTTTTTAATACTTAGGAAGGAGTAACATTAAAGCAGATAATGTGGGGTTTTCTGTGCTACTGCATTTATTCTGAAATGCTTGTTGAATGTAGTGGTTACCTGTTTTCTAGCAATTTACTGCAAATGTAGAAGTAGGGAATCCATAGAGAGCCATGGATATCTCAAGCATGCAAATTATTTGGCTTGCAAATATACTAGAAAAGTTTTAATTGGAAGAGCTGCTTGGCAAAGCACAGAGCTTCGTAGCTCCAGCTAAAACCCTGGCCCTGCTCCCATCAACATAGTTGGAGTCAGGTCAGATCTTGATTGAAACAGCCGTGAAATTATGTGTAAACAAGGTTCTCCACACTGCAAAAAACAGCCCAGATTCCTGCACAGGACTAACAGGGTAGCCCAAGTGCCCCTTCAACCAGCTGACTACAATTACACCACAGACCGAGATCTTCTGGACGATTGCTTATCGGTGGTGGATAAGTTAGGACTGGTCCTTCCAATGTGTTTCCAGTAGCCTGTCAGGAAACAGCCATCTTCCTCCTGGAGGAGCAGGACCATGGGGACGAGCAGCTGAGCTGGAAAGGCTGATGCCCATCGTGCCTCTGAACTTGAGCTGAACTTGACCACCCACTGATGTGGTATGAGGCACCTGTGCAATAGGTTGGAAAGCTTGGGTCCCTTGTCCCAAAAGCCCAGCAAAGAAGTCATCTGCTCCAGCCAACAGGCAGAGCAAGGGGCTGCTGTAGATGTAACATGGAGTGTCTTGTAACACCACCTAGCTGGTGGGGAGCAGGATTTGGAGTAGGAAACAGATGATGGAAAAATAAGATCAGACCTGAGTTGCTGAGAGCCAGGAAGGTGAATGAATTGCCATGCTCAGGCCAGCCCCAAGGCCAGTTACCTTGTCTGACTGCTGTATTTTACCTGCAGTTCTCATTCTCAACTCAGCTTAAGCAGAGCAACAAGTCCTAGGAGAGAAGTCCAAACCTGTCTTTGCAGATGGACTCATTGCTGCATTTGTAATGCAAGTCCACAGCCCTGGCTCTGAAGGGCCATTCGAGACTCTAATCTCACCCTCGCATGCATTGCTCCTCCTGTACTGCTGAACAGATGCAGTTCATTTTGGAGCTGACATCTGGTGCTGTCAGAGTACATATCTGGTGCTGATTTGCAATGCAAGCTGAATACTCTGACCTTTTCCATGCATTCATAAGAGATGATAGTCTGTATGCGCTATATAGATAAACTAGTCAGTGTGTGGTATTAGCGTTTGTTTGCAAGGATGACAAGGAAAAAGGAAATACACAAAATGAAGCCTGCCAAATTTGGCCAACATAAAACCTCACTGGTCAGCTGAAGAAGAGACAGCAGATAAATGGAGGGTAAAATGCCCTGATAAACACAGGCATTTCCTCAAATCAGGATTACAAATGCTGCTTCTCAATTCAGCTTCCTCCTTACCCATGCAATTAATGTTCCCAACCCTCTCCCCCGACCTGCAGAGGATAGCACAGAAATACTGTGATGCTTTATAGGATGGTTGCCTTCATCCTTCCAAAATCTGGGAGGGCAATATGAGATATCACTGAGGCTGGGACAAAGAGAACCATGTCAGGAATATCTGTGCTTCACAGCATAAAATGAATCCTGACCTATCCATGAAACCTAACCTAGCACTGACTTGAATGGGAACTTATAAAAGGGGCAATGCAACACCCTGTAGAAAGGGTAGCTCCAGTCTGGAAGTAGGGTCTCTCAGGAGAGGCTAGGCTAGGCTAGGCTAGGCATCCCATACATGCCTCTGGGATTTATACTGTTGTATGGCTGGAATTGCTTGAGGCCTTTGGCCTATATATTCTGTCTCTGCTTTGTGGTGTGGTCTTTGAATATCTCAGTCTTTCATGCATTTACCCCCACATGTCAGAATGAGACCTGGGGAATGGAGAGATGGGCTCGTTAGGGAGAGGCTCTGCTTTACTCAGCTGTTAGCATCCAACTCTCACGCACCCCAAAGCCTGTTGGCATGGGGAAATGTAGGGTCACACAGTGGAGACCCTCAGCTATCAGCTGAGAAGTGCACTTCGTGCGCTTGTGAAGTGTGAAATGAAGAAGGGATAGTCGGAGCGAGGGGGAGAGAGGCCAGGATCTCTCCTCTGCAGCCTCCTCTGTCAACCCTCACAAAGTCACACCCCGCTGGGAAGAAGACGTGCATCCCCAGCTGTGCTTTGAACTTGCCCTGTGTTTTGAATTGCATCAAGTGCTGGAAAGCTGAGTGATCACAAGGCTTGGCTGTAACAGCAGAGTAGCTTCAATAGTGTCAGTGCAGATAAAAGTGAGATACAAATGTTTGTCTGCCAAGAAGCTTGGGCACTAAGTGACATATTTAAGGGAGAATTGAACAGAGCTATCCAAAGCCAAAAGCTAGAGCATCCTTTCTCCATATAAAATCAGGGTCCCATACCTGTTTAAAGACCAACACATGCCCAATGAAGAGCAAGACTTCACACTCCCAGGAGAGAGTTGCCTGGGTCCTTGAGCCTAGAAGAGCCAGAGTGCACTGACCCCCAGCTTAGTAAATTACAGGATTTCCCTTGGCTCCACCAAAGGTTTTCCACACTACAGAGTTTAAGAATCTAGCTCAAAATCTTTCAGACACCTCTAGGATAGAGGAAAACAATCTTGTTTTTCTGAAGGCATCATGGGGACAGTCACAAAGGGGCATCCTGTGTTCCCGAATTCATGGTAGAGGAGGGACTGCAGCTCTCCCTGGGGCTGGTCTCCCCTGTGAGCTGAAGGGGTGAAACACCTCCCTGGGCTCCATGAGTTAGAGAAAAGGTTCCACAGCCTGTACCTCTCCTGCCATGTCCCCTGCACATCTGGCTTTCAGCGATGAGCAGCCTAACAGATTATTGCAATGGCCTTGAGATTTGTGTGTAAAAGTCAGAAGTAAAAAGATTTCTCCTTACAAAACTTGCTCAGAAAAGTTGAATTTTAAATAGTAGTTCCTTCAGCAGTGAGGCTAATAAAAGCTGATTCCTTACAGGTCTGTACTCTGTAGTTTGATTTCCTGATAGCCAGGAAGGGGCAAACTCCAACTGAGTATTTTCCTGGGTTTGGGGTGCTGATAACATCTTTCCCCATGTGGACTCCCGCATGGCTGAGTGAGGATGAGGTCTGGTTGCAGCCTTTCCACCACTGGGGATAGCAGCCATGTTTTCATGACAGCCAGAAGATCTTATTTGCTTTTGAAACTGCTGTTCCCTTCCAAATTTGGTGCTGAAAGCTCCATGGATTCAAAAATTACTCGGGGAGAACAGACATAGACACATAGAGGGACATGGAGTATGATTGTGTGAACCTCACTTGCTTGGGAAAATAGGCTAAAAAAGAATAAAATGTAGAAGCCTTGTTATTATCACAGCTGAACAGTCCTTTCTGACATATTCTATTAAGTCGCTTCTGTTTTACTCAGGGGTTTTTTGCATTACTGGCTCTCCTTTCCACGAATGACCTTTTCCATGCCAGGCTTTGTAAAACTATTGCCATTCTTCATTTAGAAATTTGCTAAAGTGTGTTTGCAGAAACCATAGATTTTTTTTTTTTTTTTTTCCTGATGAATCATCCCTTTTTGGGGAAAGGAACAAAGAATTATGCTGCTGACCTTTCTTTATATTTAACAGGATCTTTTTGCAAGTTGAAAATCATACCATTGACTCTAAGTAGGAACAGTTCTTCCTATTCTGTGTCACTGTGTTTATTCGACCATTTCTTAAGTACATCACTAATGGTATTTATAGCACAACGTGTTTTGTGGGGGAAACCTCACTTTCTCATTCCACATAAAACATAATTGAGAAACTGAAAGAATGTTATTAAAACATGTAAGGAGACAGGGATAGGTTAACAGAGTGAAGCACTTAGTGTCCTATATTTTGATGAGAAAGAACAAAGCCTATCATTTATTAAGCGATATTTTGGTTGGTTTGCAGCTTTTGGGTTGTATTCAGGCCTCCTATCTCGTGCACAGCACAACAGTCTCCCCACAGAGCAGGGAGGGAGCAGGGCTCTGATGGCCAGCGGTGAAGAATTAATTGAATGTCTTGCTGCTGCGTTGCATTGTGCCCTGACAGGTGCCCACACCAGCATGGTCCTATGAGAGAACAGGAGGTAAACGAGATTTAGCTTGACCTCCCCAGCTGTATGAAAGGTTTGTTTGATGGCTGCATGTACACAAAATACTTGTTCCGTGCAGACTTATTGCCTGGTCTGGTAGTGTTCTTATTACTTAGGTCATGAGGACTTTGTTGGTGTAGAATTTTATTTGCTGCATGAAAAAGTTACTAAACATTCACCTTTACCACTAAGCTAGTTATTCCAGCCACTCTGCTGCTGTAACCCTTGCAATGTAGTACCTAAGCCTTTGTAATCTACAACATCACCTGGTGCCCTGAGCAATGATGCTCATTAGCGATTTGTGATCCCGTGGTATGTGTTAAAGGTAGATGAATGAAATCATGCAACTCCAAAGAGCTCATCCAGTGGCTCCTGTTCAACTCAAGCACATCCCTTTTGTGTGCTTGTCAGGGGTCTATGAGAGCAAAGCTATGGGTTTGTGACTTCGGTTGTTCTGAGATGTCATGTTATAGATCTAGCAAGGAGCTCAGGCCCAATTACAATTTGCTTCCTTCTTTAAAACCTGCCTCCTGGAAGTCTCCCCAGTTAAATCTTGCGTCGTGATCATGCTAGCCATCCTGGGGATTCACCGCTCCTGATAGCTGTGCGTGGGGTTTGGAGAGATCACTGGTTGTCCCCATAAATGTCTGCTTTCCATTCCGTCTGGCTATATCCGTAATGGGTTTTCATTCTGTCAGCATCTGGCTCCCGTCTCACAGCACTGAGCAGACATCTGAGCTGGGGGACCCTGAGGCACTGGGTTCAGCTATTCAACCTCATGTTCTGCTGTTAAATGTGTTTAGGAGAGGAATACCTTGTGCTGCATCCCCTTCCTATGCCATGATTCCCACTGATTGCCAGGGCTGACTTGCAAAGCTGCCATTGTTGGTGCTACAATTAACTGAGGACTTCTTCTCAGCCAAGGAGTGGAGAAGTGGCACCAAGAAGTCCCATTAACTTCAGTAGCATATAGGTGCACAGAAGGACCGGCTCAGTCTGGGCTGCCAAGCCTCCCAGCTGATTCAAAACAAATCCCTTTTGTTCTCCCTCTCTGTCTGATGCAGTAAATAAAAATGAATCCCCCCAAAGACCAGAGCATTTAGGCTTAGCGTATTTTTGTTTGTTCAGAGCATATCAGTCTGTTGTTCTTCCTGGCTAATCAGATAGAGCGGAAGCTAAAACAATCTCAATTTGTTGTTCCATTTTATTCTATACATAATCACTACTTCTCGTTTGCCTCTAAATAGCTGCATAAATACACATTAAATGCAGTGACATCTCTTTTGGGACTCACTCCAGTGTTTCCTGGTTTTCTCTCTTTGAAAGAGATTAGGTTCTCTGATATTGCCATGTTTCTTCTAAAAAGCTCTGTACTGTGCACATGCAGGAATAGATATTATAATGCTGGCCCCATTCTTGTCCCCTGCAGACGTAAGGGGTTTGATGATGCTAAATGAATGCATAAGAATAACATGTGCCCACATATCATGTGGGAAAGCAGAAAAAAGCTCTCAGTTTGGGTAGCCATGAAGGTTACTTTGGACTGACACTTTTTGCACTGTTCCCTCTTCTCTCAGCTTTCTCTCTTCCCACTCTGTCTCTGACTCTCAAGCTTCCATCCCAGTTTGCAGGGATCACTTTGGGTTGGTGGTTTGTGGTTCCTGCAGAATGGCTGGTTCCTCTTTTGGTCTGGTTTCCATCACCCAGGAGATATGTGCTGTTGCTTTTGGCTTTTCAAAGAGCCTCCCTGCTCATCACAAGTCTAATGTGTGGATATTAGCACCTTAGGCTTTCAAGATTGAGGTAGATACAGGTGTCAATCTGAGTTTCTGGCTGGCCGATAACTGTCCTTCTAGTACAAAAAGAGACATTTGATGCTATATACACTAACTACCAGGTCTAGAAATCTGTGAGCAATAAAATCTCTGCAGAATTCATAAATTAATTTTGGCCACCTTCCTCTGCTTTCTGAATTTGTTTCCCAGAGACGAGCAGGAGGAGGAAAGTTCCTAGCACCTGAAGAGAGTGGTTTTCAAATTCACCCATTCAAGTTGTTGCACAGTATCGTTCCCAGAGCAGTAGTGAGCTCAGGTGGGCACATTCCTTGGGGGCTGCCACATCTGGCCAGCCTAGAGTAGGAGGAGACTGAGCCCACACTGTCCTCAGTGTACCACACAGTCTCATTGTTCATTTTAGCTTTCATTTTCAGTTTTTTCATTTTAGCTGGAAAATGAGGAGAGCAGCTTCTTCAGTTTAAGCCAACACATAGGTAGGTTTTTGCAGGGTGGCATAATGAGAACTGCTATAGATTTTTCCAGAAGAGGCTGTAGTTAACTAAAAATATTTATGGCAGGTTAACTATTTCACTCTAATAGTGAGGCATGCACTCAAAACACATGCGTATCGTGGGAGATGCACACGTGAACATAAATATGTGCACAAACAGGCATGCACATTAACTCTGGTGCTCTTCATTTAGGAAGACAATCCCAGCTATTTGGTAAAGCACTGGGACAAATCCTGAGGGTGAGCACAGTTCTGCCTGAGACAAACTTACAGCTGAGGTCCTATAACACCAACGAAGTTGAAGCCCAGTTCCTGGCATTTTGCATCCCTTCGTATTCCACGTGCTTCCCACATCTATGTGACGATTTGTCATGGCTGGTTATGTCAGCACATCATGTTCAATATATTTCCAAGGCGTAAAATGAGAGATGATGACAGAAGTTCTGAAATATCTGAAACAGGGAAACTATGAGCTTGATTGCAGCTTTAAGCCTGAGTGTGGCACTAAGCGGGAGCTGGAAGAGCTCAGCTTCAGGGGAAGCATCTGCCGAGCTGTTCTGTATGGAGGGCCCGCTGCACACTCCTTTGCCACTTGGTTATCGAGCAGTGTGATATCACTGCCCCCAGTATCCCCAGTGCGTAAGTGAAGTGGTGTGGGCATGGGGCAGGATGGAGGATGGATGCCCACCAGCCCTGCCCCGAGCATACAGGGTAGTGCTGGGCTTGTCATGCTGCCCGCTGCCTCCAATCTCAGAAAGCAGAGTGGGAATGCCCTTGCAGAAAAGCAAAATATCCTTTTCCTTTGGCTGTTTTTATCCCGCCTCCCAGATTTGCATGTATGTAAGAAAGGAATATGTCAGGCATAGCACTAAAACACAGTCATCTGACAGCAGATAGGAGTCGGGAGACAGGGTGGGGAACTCTAAAAGTTTATAACAGAGTATAGTATTAAAAAACAGCTAAAACAAAGCAAACAGCCTGGGGAAAGAGAGGGAGTTCTGCATTTCTGCTGCAGAGAAATGCACAAAATTTCTCTGCAAGAAAATGTATCTATGTCGGCTAATGAATGACACCCAAGTCGATAGTGGGGGGGGGGGGGAGGCAGAGGGGAATC
>VYZV01000883.1:1924-64085 GCA_013401275.1 Pandion haliaetus | reverse complement strand
TTTTTCCCCCACCCTTAAGTAATACACCAGAATGTATTTTCTCTTGCAAAGAAGCTGTTTCTGTAGCAGCACTACCATGTGTCTCTTGGAGCAGAGCTCTTTCTCAAATATTGGGCTTCTTAACAAGAATTGTTTGGATAAAAAAGGAAAACGTTAATTTTAGATCTTTCTAGAATTTTTTAGATTCTGGTTCAAAACAATTGTTTCTTTTTTATTCTCTGTTGAATACTTGGTTTCTTTTTACTTTCTCTGTGATGTCCAATCTTGTTCCTGCTATGACTGATGGAAGGAGAAAAGGTGGGAAAAGGAGAGGTAAAATCCAGACATGAAGTATTTTGCATTTGTCTGAAATAGTTTCCTTCTTAGTTCTAACAAAAAGAAAAAAAAAAAAAAAAAAAAAAAAGAAAAAGTGATGTCTTTTCATGCATAATATTTGCAGTGCTATTAACAAGAGAAAAAAAAAGACATTATTTCTTTGGGAGAAAAAAGGATGGTTCCTCTCCAGTAGGAAAATGCAACTCCTCACTAAGCAAAGTGCACACTCATGCCATCAGCCAGACAGCAAAGCAGTTCTTGCTCAACTGTGCACCTCTCAGTTCGAGCCTGGTTCACGTTTTCTGGTTTCTCAGTCAGAGTCTCTGAAAGGGCAATTGGGAAAACCAGATGCCTTTTAGTCACCGCTCATAGGAACCAGGAGGACAGAAGGAATCCAAAACACATTTCAAACTAGCCAAAAATGATGAGCACTGTGTAGTTTGGAAGGCTATATAATATCAGATTTGTCAGGCAAGTCATGTCCCTCTGGGTTGTGCTGTGCCACCTAAAACCACCAATTTGTTCTCAAGCTGCAAGACTAATAGTTACAACACTACTGCTTTTTCAGTCACTGTACGTATTTGTGTTCTACATAATGCTGACAAGACACTGAAACAGAAACCACACATTCAGAGTATCACTTACGTGATTATATATGCTCACGCATCCTTAGTCTAAAGGCTTTCTTTTATTAGCTGATAAAACACATAGCACTGCTGTATATTTCTGTGTGTTCCATTAGCAATCGTTGCTTAATAACATTTGCTGATGAACACTGCATAAGTCTAGAGAGAAAAGCTTACAAACTTCAGAAAATTATTTCATCCATTGCCGTCCTTTGAAGCAGGCCGGTTTTTTTCCAGATAAAATATTACCTTTCCTTAATTAAAGAAGATATGATTAAGAATACTTCAAATTGATCTAGCACAGTTCATTCAAGGGTGCTTTGCCTATCACATCCTTCCCACCCCAGGCTCTTTTCATTCTGCCTGTACAGCAGCTAACACCCCATGATCTGTTCCCTGGCTGGGTGTCTCACAACAACAGCTAATAATATTATCACCAAAACCACAATCACTTCAGGGAAAGACAGAAACACCCAATCAGCCCATAACCATAATGTAGCGGGAAGGAGCCAATCTGAGGGATATGGGAGTTTGTAGAAAGGGCAGGTTTGGTTTTTTTCTTTAGGTGTCCAACACTGGTCTAATTCTCCTCCCACCAATGGCACCACTAAGATGCCCTTTCTTAGGTGAGTACAATCCTTCTGATGTTCCTCCCATTTGAAAATTTTTGTAATTACCATGTCTTAGGGCATCTTTCACTCGGTAGTGGAGCTTGGCCTGGGACAGCGGCTTGCCCTGTGCTCATCACTGACCTCTGTGCTGCCACAGTCAATGTCCGTATTTTGGCTGGAGATAGACCTATACTCCTCAGATTGTGCTTTCAGCCCAAGGAATCTTTTTTTTCTTTTCCTGCCTCTTGCTGAAATCTTTCCTTTTTGGCAAAAGCAGGGCTGTCCCCTGCAGCAGTGCCTCACTAGTGACAAGTGCTTATGGGAAGAAAGAGACCTTGCTCCTCCAGAAAGGGGTGACAAGTCTCATCCATCCCCGAGCCAGAACAGGTCTCAGCCTTTCCTTCTGATGCCTGTGTCCTGAAATTTCCTTAATGTCTATAATGAAAGGATTTACTATAGGGCTTTTTGGGTTTTAATGTCAATTTGGTGTTAAAGGGAGGAAGGTGTGCAGGTCTTGCACAGCGTAGTAGTTCATGCCATGCGTTGGTCAGGGCTGGGCTGGGCAGGGGCCTCTGGAGGCTATTCTGGGAGGGCACGGCAAATAGTCATGCTCGTGCCAGCATTAACTGGGAGCACAAACCTGTGCAGAGGAAGGTCCCCAATTTTGGCACCTTTGCTGTAGTTCCTTGGAGAGCGGTTAGGGTTTTGTTGGGGCAGATGCTTCCCAGGCAGACTCCTGCTATAGGGGCACTTTAAAAAGCAAGTATTCGCATTCACACCCCAGCATTTCAAAGCAACCCTGAATGCTTTCTGCTGGCTTAAGAGCCGCTTTTTACATTTTGCCACTGGCTGTCCCTCTCGCAGCTCCAGCAGCCAGCACTGAAAGCATTTGTTGCCCTGTGATGAGGAGCTGCGTGACAGCCAACGGGCAATAAAAGTCCTGCAGCAACCCACTGCTGTCTGTACGCATCCTTAGGCTGATTCATGCCTCTCTCTCCAGCAGCACAGGCCTGACACATCCTGCTCTTTCTGGCGTTAAGGAGAAGCCAGTCAATAGCTTTGCACTTGGAGGAAGCAGCCTGTAGAAAATGCCTCTCACTGAACCTTGCTGAGGAATCCTCCTCGTTCGGCCACGCTGGCAACAAGTAGCCCTGGCTACAGAGGCCACGTATCCATTCGGTGGGCTCTCCTGCACAGGCAGGCATAGAGGAATGAAAAAATTGCCCTTCTTCGATGCTGTTTGAGGTTCTTCCATAGGAGGAGTGATGCTTCCCATGCAGGGATTCCTCCCCCCCTCCCTTGCAGTGCAGGCAGGACAGGCTGTGCTCCACCTTGAAAGGGGCACCAAAGGGAGTGGTAGCTCTTCCTCCTCTGACCCCCAGCCATGTCAGGCTACTGTACTCCCTCATTTGGGGTCACAGTGATGGAAGATACACTTAAAAGCCTTCATACTTATTTATATACATATTTATACAGCTGCTACAACAGCATTGAAGTATTCTTTGTTATGGCCTTCTGGTTTTCTAGGTTTTCCAGCTCACATTAAAGTCATAATGTCCTGACCTGCATTTTAAAATACGGTCTCTGGGAAGTGTAGATCATGATCTGTAGATAAGTGTACAATTTCCTGTCAGCCTGACGGTCCCAAGTGGTCCTTTGCTGCTCTAGGAGCATAGAGACACTGGGAGGGTAGGAGCCACCAGCCCAGCTGAGTGTGGGGATCATGGATGTGCAGAAAAGCCACAGCTGCTGAAATGATAATGGCTAATAGACAAGGACCCAGTGATACCTGAGCAACCCCAGGATGCTTTTAAGCCACTAGGAAGCCCTAGAAACAGCCTGCATAAGTATACATAGGACTGTCATATGCATGTAGTATCTGTTCTCTGCATACATTGTGTGCACAGATAAGTGCGTGTGCAGTGCACAGAGTGCCCGGACACATCTGCACATCTGGATGTTCTGCACATTGGCCAGACTTGTCCTTCCAACCAGATGCCAGGGGCCTGGGCTTATGGCTTAAAATAGCATTGGAGTAACAGCCATGAGCTGGTGTGGTTCGTGTCCCTGGTGCTACCTCCAGCTGTCCAGCAGCTTTGTCCCCTTCTGCAATGCCCCTTTGAACTTACACTCACATTTCTGTTCACATTATGCAAAATAGGAGCACCTCCAGGAGCAAAGGCCCGCTGCTCTCATCAGCGCTTGCAAACTGCGTGTCAAGGGGAAAGCCCTGCTCAGCTTGTGTGCTCGCCGTCATTTCTCACAGGTAATGGTTCCCGCTAAATCAGCCCCAAAACGTTTCTCCAAACAGTGCTTAACTGCTTACGTGCTTAGAAGTAAACCACATTTAGCTGCCTTTAACAGTTTTCCATCTCTATTTTTATGCATTAAGATCAATTTCATGAAGTTTCCTAGGTAAGATGATTGCCATCAGCAGGAAGAATGTAGTAAATTAATTATAGATGTATGTTAAATTACTTTCATTACCACCCTCAGTTCTGGGAGGGAGTCATGTGAGCAGGATGACTGATGAAACAGTGTTTTTACATATTCCCCCGGTAATGGATATTTTTACTTGGCTGCCAGTGTTGTTTCTCAGCTCAGAGAAGCTGGAATTACACATTTCAGAAAATGGAGGTTCAGTCTAAAATTAACCTCCAGACATTGCCAGACAACTGTAGCTAAGGCAGACTTGCTGGAATACAAGCTGTCTCTTCAGGGTCTTCTACTGGAAGCCCTGAGTGATGTACAAAGGTAAACTTAGGGAAGATTTATCCTCTTAACATCAAGCACATCGAAATACAAGGGAAAGGGAGTCACCTGCATTTGGGGTGTTGTTTCTACACACTGTCAAAGACATAACAGACACGACAAAAGTCAACATGAATGGAAAGTTATTTTCCGTATTCACCTTATAACAACCTTGGTGCAGGGTATTTTCTAGGGATTAATGACCAGGCCAGTTTAATGGCTCTCTGCTGAACTTCAGGCTATCAACTTTTCACAGCCTACCATTAATCCCTGGAAAATATCTAGGTTCATGATAGACACGAGTGAAAAATAATACACAGTGTGAAGGTAAGTATATTGCTAGTGTTTCATCATGTACTGGCCCTAATTGCTAACTTCAGATGCACTTCAGAATACAAGTGAATTAGCTACAGCTTAGTTACACTGTAATTACAAAGCTGCTTCACTGCACTTCTATTTATATAGTGTATAATTACTATCTTCTCTGCTGAAAGCTGAAATCATATTATTGTCCCTCACACTGGAATGTACTACACAATGCTGTATTTTGAAGGATATCTGTAACAAGAAAGTCAGAGGACAACTACCTAGTGGGTAAATTAATTCAATATATTTCTAGCCACAGCACTCACAATCTTTTTTATTTAAAAAAAAAAAAAAAAAATTGGCAATGATTTGCTAACAAAAAGGAAAAGAGAAAAAGATAAACCCAAACAGGCTGTTTTCCAAGGCATTGAGGTTAGTGAGAAGGACACCAGCCTTCTGGGTATTTGGGATTTTCTAAGCCAATCCATTGATGGAGGTCTCGAAATGGAGATTTATCTTTAGAGAGGTGGTAGACCTGTGTTTAAGTATCATAATACAGATTACATGTTTGCACTCCATGCAGGAGAAGCCCCACATGGCTGTAGCTCACCGTTTGAGCAGCAGGGAAGTGTTGCTTCTGGTCTTAATTAATCAGCACAGTCATCTTTATTAACTTCTTGGATGAGATATGAGGACCCATTCATCTCCCGATATGAACCCACTAGCACTGTTGTCCGACAGACTGCTGACAACCTTTCTGGAGAACACATCTCATGAAGGAGCACTTGTACTCAAAAAATCTTTCCACATAAATACTCACAATCTCAGGGTTGAGTTGACTTTTGGGAGTAACACTAAGAGATCTCAAAGTCCAAAGAAATAAGAAACATGAATCATCACACATTGTGTCCCAGGTCATGAGCTGTGAACAGACCTTATTACGTGGGTTATCCTGCCTGGAAGAGTGGAAAGAATAACACAGCCATGGAGAGCGAGTTGTGCTGCCTCCTCAGTCCCTGGCTGGGGTCTGTGGTTGGGGGTCAACGCTGGAAGGAGCTCCCTTCTTGCTTCACACTGCGACTGGCACCCGGCTAGGACCTACCCAGCACCATCAAAGATGCTTTGAGGCTCCTGCTTGCCACCAGAGTTGAGTGACTTGCAGTCTTTCAACACATCAATCCTGACATCACCAGGTAATGCAGCCCTCTCGTGCAAAGCTTTAGCTTGTGGATTTTCCCTCCGATCTGTTGGAGTGAAGCTGGGATGTGGGTGCATGTGTGTGCATGCAAGGTAGGGACTACCTCGGAAGTCTGAAGCACATCAGAGTGATTTCCTTCCCCACGCTGCCTCTGCAGGAGTAGGCCTGCTGTGGTTTCCATTAGACTTGTAGAAGTGCCAAAAAAACCCCATAGTCTGCTGCGAGAGTAATTAGACTTGGCAAGTTTGCTCAACGAGCACTTATTATGAATAGTATTAATGGGTGAGAGGTAGAGTCTGTGTTTTTTCACTTAATAATGCATAGATCCTCCTAGATATCCTAAGGAGCTCTCTCTGGAGTTGTGTTTTGTGATCAGATGGCATAACTAATGGCCAGGGCTGATTACATACTGATTAAAAACTACTTAAGAATCTCATCTGTCCAGGAAGGGAAAGCCAAGCCCTGCAGTACGAGGGAAGCACTTGTCCCTATTTCATTTCAGTTACACCAGTTCGTCTGTTGCTAGCAGCAGGCACTGAATGGCTCTGCTCTGCACATCAAAGGGAATCCAGGATACATCAGGAATCTGATGTGTCTGAGTTTAGCCAGAATTAGACCTTGAAGCTGACATCTTTGGTGAATGGGTATCTTCACCTCCTCAGGAGCTGATGGATTTGACCAGGAAAGCACATTCTTGTGCGGTGCCTATCTGAAACTGCAGTGTTCCCACAGAAGGTGGGAATTTCCTCGTGTGACTCATTTTGGTGGGACACCTTTGCACTGAGCAGACAGAAGTCTAAAAAACTCTGGAGAGCCTACGGGAAGCCCATGTTTCTCTATGTTTCTCTTCCCATGGATTTAGTCTGGTGTGAAAAATGACAAATTAATGGGCCGGGGAGTTGGTAGTGAAAATTGGCCCATTCAGAGATGATCATGGTGTGATGATGGGCAGTACCAGCTGAGGTGTTTGCACTGCTAGGAATATCAATTAGTTTGAAGTAGATCCAGACTTCGGCTCCTACAGGCAAAGTGCAGGACTCTGTCCTGTGTGTGCATTGAGGGACACCTCCATCCTTTCCAGCACAAGATACTTCTTAGCTGCCTTCATTGCAATAGACATATTTCCTTCTTATCCCTCCTAAAATCTGCTAGGCATGTATGCCTTAATAGGTAAGACATAAAACAGAGCTGCAGTCACCAAAAGGCTTTAAACTATATGCTGGCCTGCTGGGACTGCCTCTAGCCTTTCCCACAGCATTGGCTGGGAAACACTAATTCAGCTAAATGCAAGCTTCTGCTGTGATTTTAATAAGCCTTTGCAGAGAAGCAGTTTCTACAGTGCTGAACATGCAGTCTCTGAAGAGAGGGTCCTTTGCAGTGTTTGGTTTACAAAAGATAGCTGACCGGGACAGCCTTGGACAGTTATGGCCAAATATCTGCAACTGAATTACCTGTGAATTCAGAGAAATCAAAATGTAAATGCATCTTTTGAACACTTGGAGGGACTGTTATATTTGGAGGGTACAAACCTCAGTATCTGTGCTAGACTCTCCATGAATTGCCCTGTCCCTGCTGCAAGGGGCATGGTTGCTCCTCTGAAGCTTTCCTTGTCTGGCTTGCACTGTAACAGGTCTCTTAGGCTGTCCAGCAAAGTTGTATCTTGAATTTCTGACTAAAATATGATCTAAAACTCCTAAAAGACTTTGTAGTGTTTCAAGAATGTTGGAACAGGGGAAAACATGCTTTTAAAAAGTACAGAAACAGTATGCTATGACAGCATTTGGTGTAAAGTTAGTGTGTCTGAAAAAGGTAGTTTAAAAAGGGGAAAAGAAAGGGCGGTCATTAGGGGAAGCATTTTCAGTCCAAATTAATCAGTAATACTAAAGTTGAAGAGATGTAGAGTATTTTTCAGAAAGTAGTAACATATGGACAAACAAACAAATAAATAAATAAAAAAGAAAGATTATTTTTAAATATCATCCAAATTTATGCCTTTTTAGAGGGAGGGGTCGTACAATTTTTCCTTTGCATAAATATCCTCGCTAACTGTTTGATTGATGGGCTAAGGGCTTGGGTATCTCAAGCCATGTAGGATTGAGTGTGTCTAAGCCTCTAGACACCTGTGCTGTCGAGCATGTGGAGATTCACCTTCTGCAGACACACTGAAGTTGCAGGCACAAATGTCATAGCAGGGTCACACCTTGAGAGGTTGTACATTTTTTAAAAGGGAATTATATGATGCCATTACCTGTGCTAGGAGGGTCTTGACTGTGGTGACATAGAAGATCCCATTTACCTATATATGTTCATTTTTTTGGTGTCAGAATGTAAATGAGCATCTCTCCAAACAGAAACAAAAGCATAGCAATACTTTAGTGAGTGCCAAAGCAGACAGCAAATCAAGTCCTTGCTTCTGAGCTGCACTGCCATTATGGGAAGCTTTGCTGACAGTTATGGATGTCACTCATCATAGCACCCTCACACGGTTCTGATAAGTCTAAATAGTACTATTTTATAGTCAATGTCGCTGTTGCCACAGAGGGCACAAAAGTCGTCTTTTAGATTCATTCATCAATGTAATCTGAATGCACCTGCATTGTATACTAGGTGTTTTCTGAACGCAGCCAAATAAATTTGGCGTCAGCTGCCACAGGAACTGTCCTTCTGAATAATCTCTTGTGTTGTCTAAAGTGATTGCATATTTCAAATGTATAGGTTGGCACTTCATTTCTTTGTTTGCTTGCTCGCTTGCTTGTTTTTAACACAGTTACTACCAGGTTACCTCTGTTCACTTGTGGTTCTAGACTTCGCCAGTCTCCTCATGTATTTTGCACTCTCTGGACATGGTTCATTCTTTTTATTAAAAGGAGGACAATTATATTTTGCTCTATTGCTGCACATATTGCCAGTGAACATCCTTCCCCTTTGCAGCCATGAGCTCCTCTGTGTGCCAAATGTGGAGGACTGCCCAGAGCAGCGTCAATACACACCAGTGATGGTTACAAGACTGAAAACTGCAGCCTCCTGCGCTCATTTAACAAGACAGCCTGGTTTTACACTCTGTTCTTCGTCCTCTTGGCTATCACCCCACTGAAGGTTTTCATTTTCAGTGTAAAATAAAAAGCACTAAAACTCTTCCTTGTGATGAGCTCAAATCTACAGCTGACCTTGGCAGAGCTGTGTCCCCCAGCCTTGCTCATCAGCCCTGGTCTCAGGCAGGTGGTGTTGCTTCTTTCCCAGGCCAAGACAACACCATGTGTGGCAAAGCAGCACCTGGCACAATGTGTGATGGCAGAAAATGTCCCCTTCTAGTAGTGTGACACTCCACCACGTGGCACAGTCACTGCGTTATCATTCTGTTAAAAAGGGAGGTAGGAAGGTGTAAAAATTTTGCCACTTCAGTGTAAGTGTTGAAATATTTGAATTTCTCCTCCATGCCTTTTAATTTGGAAACCTAAATCTAGGGAGGGAAAAAGAGAGGGGAACTATAACTATGAAATGAGTACTTGAGATAAATCTAAATCCAATCCACAGTACTTGTTGTACCTCCCCATCAAACACCACTCATGCCTCACCGGCAGAACACGGCTGCAGGGAGTGCTGTGTTGCTGCCTGGTCTGTTGGGTTCGTTTCTGGTTGTTAGAAACGATGGTTCAGTGTCAAAATCAGGCTCTTGTAGAAGTTCAGGCAACTCTGGAAACAATGTGCACGTGCTTCTAATAAGGTCACAAGCTAATGAAATACAAAAGACGTCTAATAATTGCACTCCAATGAAAGTGTTAGCAATCATCCTTGCATGTCTGATATCCCAAATATGCCCCTTGTGCCTAGTACATATGTTTATGGCACAACACTCACACCTCTTGACTTTCCTACACAGGTGCTTTCCAGACTTAAGCATGCATGTAAATATGAATATTGTGTTCAATTTGCCACACAAATCACTAAATTAGATGCAGAGGCAGCGTCTACTCCTTCACAAGAGGTTTTTTTTTTTTAAATAGGTATTTCATATTGCACCAGTCATTTTTAATAACTGAAAGTGTTCTTAGGAAAATTTGAGAGTTTTCCAAGCCTGGATTACAGCTTGAACCTTCAAGGTGTTGAATTCATGGAATTTGATTCAGTGAAGCATTTCTAGGGCTGCTCACATGCTTAAAAGTACACAGTTACTTAATATTGCTTTGCTGCCTTGATTAGTGAGATGTGATCAGAGGTTTGAATCTACGGCGGGGGCAAGAGGCAGGGTAACAGGGAAGAGGCAGGCCACCCACTACTGAAAAACAGCCATAATTGCCAAAATTGTATTAAAATGGTCTGGCTTCCTACGTGATAGAAATAGTGCCATAATCTTAAAGACAGTATATGTTTCTATGACAGGAGGTTGAGCAGGTTAAATGAAGCAGCTGCTTAATGTTAGAAGACATCTGAAGCCATAAAGAACTATTTATCCAATGTAGCATTTTTTGCCCTCAGGGACAGGTTAACAAAGGTGTCTCTTTTCCAGAGGATTTTCACAGATAGCTGAACAGAAAGCCTTTTTATTGAAAATGTTATCTGTATTAACAAAGTTTTACGATCTAAAAAGCTTGCTTTGGGTTTCTGCTAGATAAAGAGCCTTAGCATCATCTCCTGCAGTAAGGACAGCTGGGGATCTGGGTCATTGTTGCTAGAATTAATTGGTATGACCTGGTGGGAAGGTATGAAAATCATCTTGTCAGATCCTTTCCAGGTCATTCTCAGCTGCTTTCAGATGCGTGAGCCCACACAGCTTGAGGTGTGAGTCAGGCTGGCCCAGATCTCTGAAAATGTCAAAGAAACAGTGTGGCAAGGAGCTCCTGGTGGTGGTCTTGGAATAAGAGGCTACAACCAAGAGTTATATTACCATGTACATGGAGCCAGGAATAGAAACCCTATAAGGATAAATTCCTTACTGAATAGAAAGGCAGCATTACCCTACAGATAACAATGGGCAAATGTAAACTCATTTCATTTTTTTAAAAAGAGTTTTATTAAGTGTATGAAAGCTTCCAGAAGGCATATTGGAAAATGTTCAGGACCATCTATCAAGGCCTTTTTTACGAAATACCATAGATATATTTAACAGAAATAAAGAATATTAAAAACACCACAACAAAAGCCTAAGTATATTGTACAGATTTGTTTTTTCAGAGAAAATACAAGATACTACATAAAGATAAAATTTAAGTCCTACTGAAGTCAATAACCAAAGACCATTATTTATTAGTGGAACAAAAGATTTCACAGAAAAGGTTTTTTACAAGAAGAGAAGAGTGATCTAAGTTTAAGAGTATAGTGTATTTATTAAAGTATTTTTACAAGCCATTCTTCATTGTGCGTACACAAGTGATAATTAAATACAGTTCTTCAGTGACAGTCATGAAAAAATGCTATCATATCGATCACATAAGGGTACCATTGAAGCAAAAAAAAAAAAAAAGGAGACCTAGCCTTTGAACTGGTGTTAGCTTCGGATTTGGGTGAGCTGCCTGAAAAGTCCTTGTTTTTATCTAGTCACTTGGAGCTAAATCCACAAAAGGCTGATGATTCAGCTACATGATGCCATGCTCAGCATCCATGGCTCTTGGGCAACAGCTGCTTATTATAAAATACAACAGTGCTTGCTACCAAAGTCCAGATCTTCCTAGCTCAAAATTATCACCACTGGATGAGAGCCTCCTACGTGGCCTCAGCTCCAGCTCTGCATCACTGACCTGGGGAAACTTTATTTCATGCAATAGGATGGCATGAGGCCACTAGGTATTGCAGTGCTAGCAACAGGGAGGTGCCTAACCTGGCCCAAACAAAGGGGAAGCAGCTATATTTGGATTCCCTCCAAGATGGATGCAACTTAACCAGGTTAGAAAAATACGGCACAAGGTCGCTACTGTAAGACAGTGTTTAAAATCGTTAATCCTGAGTAGTATGAAGCACAAAGTAAGGAAGCTGCACTGCAGAGAGGGCTGTGTTTAATGCACGACTATCCATGGTATTTCCTATTTTCTAGCAGGGGGATACCTGTGCTCAGCAGGGCTTTCAGGCAGCTAACTCAGGGCAGAAGATCCCATTTCAGCCCTGGCATGCCTAAGCTTTATTCACTGATGCAATGATGCCCATAGCTCCTCTGTGCTTCAGCTCTTCATTTGTACAATTAATTAATAGTAACAATACTTACTGCCTCACCAGGGTGTTGTAAAGAAAAAGCATGCTAAAAATGGAAAAGCACTCAGATGTTGGATAATAAGGCCTTTGTAACCTCCTAGGGAAAATTTTAAAGAATTAGCACTGTTTGAATGTAGATCAAAGTTTAAGCCTTTTAAGACTAAATTTCTGCCCCGCGCAGACAAAGGACGTGGAAGGACTCCTGTAGCATGTTGGCCTTGTGCTGGCCCCATGCATAACGTCACCTTTCGCACGGCATTTTGCTAAATGCAGAGGCCCCTGAGAAAGTCCTTGGTCAAGCCATGATGGGCCACCCCAAGTTTGTTCCTTCCTAGCATGCTCTGGCCACAAGGGCAGGCTGCCTTGCTGCCACTTCACGCACAGGCATGTACTGCCCTTGCTCTGTTCAACCAGCCCTCTCGTTTTTTGTTTAAGAAAGATGAGTGTAAGGTCTATTTTACATTTCCATGAGACAGAGGTGCAAGTTACAGTGCACCAGTGAAGGCAGCACCAAACCCCTGGGATAAGTCTGACACTGCAGTCAAGGAGAGTCAAAGAGTTTTGACTGCATGGTGAGAAGATCCAGCCACCACAGTACTCAATGCAAAGCCCGTTCGGGCTGCTGGAAGGGCTCTGCATTGGCTCTTGATGGCCATTGGTCTTTTCACTGAGTAGAGCTGTAGTACAGGGAATAAAAGTAAGCTGTCAGTTACACCCTTACTCAGCCCCTCTGGGAAATATCTAAAGAAAAAGGTTGCTGGACCTTTGGTATGCAAATGGATACTGCACTGTGTCCCAGCACTTTATAAGAAACTAGACTTGTTATGGTTCTAGTCTTCTCCTACAACAAAGAAGAGGATGCACGTGGCAGAGCATAGAGCAAAATTTAAAAACCTAGTGTGATTTCACAGCTGGTGACCACTTAAGCAACCCAGAAGTAATTTCCCATTTGGCCCATGAGAACAGGTTTAAACTTCATTTGTGCCATTCACTTCCTTCTTTAGTCCTTCTTGTTCCTCTCTCAGAGGTTCCAGCTCAGGCCCATCTTGTGTGGTTTCTTTGTTCCAGTTATTTCTGCCTTCATTTTCTGTCCTTACAGATTTAGGATCCTCTTCTTTTGCCTTTATTTCCTTCTCCTCCTTGGCAAGCATACGATAATTATAATAATTCATGATGAACAGGAAGGTTCCTGCCAGGACCATCACAGCTCCACATTTAATGAACATGTATTTATAGTCCCCAAAGGTATCAATAAGAGTTCCTGTAAAACATATTTAAAAAAAAAAAAAAGAAACTTAGAGATGAAGGCAAGAATATTGTGTTTTCAGATCCTAAATATAAAGGGACTTGGCTTTAGGATAAAATAAGACATCCTCTGGACTTCTGCTCTCTTCCACAAGTACTCTGATCCTGCAAATACTTCACATGTGTTCCACTATATAGCCCGTGGGTAGTTTAATGTTGATATAGGTAATACTACCAATAATTTGTACAGTTAAGTAGAAGGGGACAGAGAACCTACACTGCAAAGTCTGGACTTTTCAGGCACACCTATTTTTTCCGTGCACAAACTGTAAGTCCTCTGATCACAGAGTCTGCTGACAGGCTTTCCATTGACTCCAGTGATCACCTACAAGGATGTCCATTTGACTTGGTAGTCCTCAGGCTGCCAACAAAAGCGGCAGCTTTCAGGAAGACCTTCGTGAGATGGCGCTGGCCACCAGGTCTTGTCTCAGACTCTTGACAAAGACCTTCCAATTTATTCCACCACGGGTCATTCACCAGCATTAGAGGAGACTCAGCTTTTGGTCACAGCTGCCCTTCCTGCATATATATTCATGATCTAAAGATGAAAGGGCACTGCGTGGAACTGGAAAACATTAGTTTCAGGGAAAGCAAAGATGATGCTGTCAATGTCAGATAATTTCAATGCCAAGACAAATGTGACAGGTTCCTCTCAAAGGTTAATGCCTCTGCTACAGAGTTACAGAGTAATTGAAGGGAGATGGCTTAATTGAAATGTCAGTGTTCTCCATTATGTCAAAATGTAATGCAAATCTTATTGGGATTATGATCCTGGCATTAATTCCCATTTATTGGTGCAACACAGACCATTCTTAACATCCCAAATCCTAATTAAAGTAAGACCCACTCCTAGCCTGGCCTTCACAGTACAGATAGGCCTCCTTGAAACTGGCCCATCATCCATTAGCTCTCCACCTTATTGGCATGTGTTCTCCTCCTTAAAAAGAGGGACCTTTAATTACTTCCTGACTGACCCCTAATGCTGAAAAGCTGATGATTAATTACCCTACTGTATTGCACTAACAAGGGATTTTATGGCCACCAGATAGATTACTTGATCACAAAAATAACAATTTTTAACTGGTTTTGGTCAACAGTTCTTCCTGAATCATTCCTAGATGTCTTGGTACACCATTTGCAATGCACTGTGATTTTCATGTTACTGGTGAAACATCAACTAAATGCTAATTGCAACAATTTTTCCTCTTCTGCTAATCAGGATGACCTAGAGGTCTCCTAAATAGGTTTCAATGAGAGTTTTAATGAGTAGAGTATTGGAAAATTCAACAGTAGGATAGTCTTGCCTCTTTTCCTTTGAGAATAAGATAAAGTCATAAAACACACTGGGAACAATTTACTTAGTTCATTAAAGCAGAACCCTGCAGTAGGTTATTAAAATGCCGAAGAACCAATAAATTTGCTGCTTATTAAAATGGTGGGGAAAATCCTACAAAACTAATACTACTGGTTATTACATAGAACTCTTTTAGCCTCATTAGCAGTCTCTGGTCACTAACTTAATCCTCCACACAGAAAATTATGTAATTCAGAAAACGGTGATTTTAAAATTGTATTTTCTTTGGTTTGTCATTAATTAAATAACAAATCTCTAAGACAGCAAGGGGATACAGCTGCTTCTGTCACACCGTATGAGCTACATGGTAATATGAAGAATTAAATTGCTCTGCAAGATGTGTCATACAATTAGCCAGATCTCAGTTTTGAGTCCAGGAAATGGGTTTAAACTGCCTTATTCCTGTGCACTCTTTAAATTTACTATGATCATGTCATATCAAAAGAATTAGCAGAGCTTAACTTTTATACATCTGAATACAGACAGCATACACAAGCTAAATAAACATTTTAGCATACTTAAAGGTGACCAGTTTCCAAACCAGTTATTCAAGCTTGCATACAGTTGAAATGCAATTTGCAGGACAGGGCACATACATGGGATGGTATCTATACACTGACAGGATGTCACCTATAAAGTCATTTAATTCATAGCCAACTCAGGTTTGATAAAGACTGTACTTGAGCCAAAAGTCAGATTCAAATATGGTAGCTTCCAGACATAGTGTGTTCCTCGTAGAAAAAGAAGTGAGCATGTGCTATAGAGGGAAAGAAGCAAAGGCTGTTAAAATCACAGGAGATCACTGCACCCACTTATCTTCAGATGACTCTAAGCCCTGCTGGAGGTTCAATATTGCCAGCATGGACCTTTGAGAGTCTTTGCCTTTTGATATTTCAAACCAAGCCATCCAAAATAAACCTTTTTTTATTTTTGGAACAGCCTTAAATTTATCAGGTGCACTAAGATGATTGAAGTCTGTAAGTGGAAATACTCAGAGCCTTAGAGACAAATAGCAAGGCTTAGGTTTGAGTCAACAAGAGGATTTCATAGAGCTGTTGTGTTTTACTGTGCTTAAATTGTGGTGGACTCCAGCCTTTTGCAACATCAGGAGTCTCCAGGAAGAATCGTCTGAAGTGCAAGTTTCTTGGTGTTGCAGGAAGTACCACTCTGCAAGTTCAGCTTGAGTGTTTGAAGGGATCAGGGACTAAAAGATCACTCTCCAAACTGTTGACTTCAACTGGAGGACTGCACAGAAAGGAGTAAAGAGGAAATGCTGGAGGAGATACCTAGGACCTGCCTTCTCTGGCCAATTACTAGTGGAAAAATGGTGGGTAGGAAGCACTTCTTACAAAGTGTGCTTGCAAGAGACCAAATATAAGCAACAACGCCATGGAAGCAGGGGAAGAAAATACACTCACCTCCAATAGGTGGTCCCAGCAATATCGTGCAGCACTCCGCAATGGTGACGAGGCCAACAGCGCTTGTGAACCGGGCAGCTCCCACGAGGTCCATGAGCGTTTCAAAGAGCATGGCACAAACCATGCCGAAGGCCAAGCCGAAAAAGACGGAGTAGATGACGAGCCCCGTGTAGCTGGAAGCCAGCGGGCACAGAAGGTGGCAGGTGCCATTGAAAGCAATGGAGAAGCTGAAAAAGTATTGAATCCGTGGCCTCACCCACTTGCTGTTTGCAATGATGCCAGTGGTAGGTCGGGCAATCATATCCACGATAGCAAGGATCGAAAGGAGGAAAGCAGCTGAATATTCGTCAATGCCGATGTGCTTTGCATAGGGTGCCAGAAAAACAATGGGGGCAAAAAACCCCAGGAACATGAGCACGTTTCCGAACAGGTAGATCAAGAACCCTCTGTGCTTAAAGAGAGAAAAATCAAGGTACTGATTGATTTTTTCACAACAGTCCTTTCCTCCTTCCTCTTCCATTTTCTTCTCCATGGGGACATTTGTGGGACTACTCATTTCCATGGCATCTTCAGTGACCTCTTCTTTCAGAGCATCCTTCCCTTCTTCAGTCACCTGAGTTTTGACTGATGCTGGGGCTGCCCCGATGGGTCTGAAGAGAGCTCCTGCCACACAGCAGTTTAATAAAATTGCCCCAAGAATTAAAAAGCTGCCCCTCCAGCCAAAATTGTCAAAAAGGAACTGGTTGAGAGGAGCCAGGGTGCAAAGCATCACAGGGCTCCCTGTCATAGCAAGGCCATTTGCGATGGGTCTTCTCTTCAAAAAGTATTTCCCTATGATTATCACTGATGGCTGGAGGTTGAGAGCAAGGCCAAATCCTGGAACAGAGAAAAATAGTGGAGGTGATACACAAAGGAAAATCTGAGACCCATTTATCCTCAGCTCATCGTTTAAGGCAAATTCACGGACAATTGGTCCACTGGTGGATCTTCAACATGATCGTCTGGATGCAAACTTTGCTCAAGATATCCCTGAGCTTCTGGCTGCCGCATTTGGGTAACCAGACCCCCAGAAAGACACTTTCAGTCAGAGAATGCCCCTTCCTTTTGCACTGCAAATCTCTTGGGTGGCAAACCTAGCACAAAGAGTTTGCTTCAGAATAAATTGAAACTATACCCTCAGTGAATGCTGGCTGGTTTTGTGCAGACACAACAGCCTTGTTGGAGGAGAGGATGGATCTATTAAAAAAAAAAAAAAAAAAAGACAACTCCCAGTTTGAGAAAGGTTGTTCTGGCTTGGATAGTGCTAACCACCAAAGTGCATCCTTCTCACGTGCAGCTGGGGCTGGCACCCCCTTCCACGGGCAGTGGGCACCCAACACTGCTGTCGGGCAACAGACCTGCACAGAAAATAACCTCACCCTTCTCAGCCACTACTCATTTAGTGGGGTGAGCAATTCAGGTCTGATGCAAAAGAATAAGAGGTCTGCAAGAACACAGCAAAACAGCTACTGAGGATGCTAATGAAACAGGACCCTAGAGTCTTTCTTTTAATTAAAATTCATTTTTATTGCATTTAGATATATAAATGATATTATAAATCTGCATTACTAATTCAGTTAGCCAGCTTCTCTTGCACAGGTGAAATCTGAAGGCAGAGATACCAAATGCTGTGATGATTTCAACTTTCTGCGGTTCTGTTTGAGAGCACTAACATATAATAATCTCTTCTTTTCAAACATTTCTATGATGTGCAGTATTTCCTTAAATTTAAATTTTCAGAACTCCATCAAAATGACATTTAAAAATCATGCCACATATTTTCCACCCTATCATCCAGGAAAGAATGAGCCACATTAGAACAAAGCAGAAATGTAATCCTTGAAGTGATTATATCAGAGAACATGAATCCTGAAAATAGGGTCATGCAGATTTTTTCTTGTTCATTAGTCTATATAATTAGTTTGTTTAACTGTGCAGTACATAATTAGGCATATTGCTTTACAGAAGAGAATTTAGAAAGGTCAAGGTCCTCAGAATTAATTAAGGAACACCATCATTAGTTACTGATAGAGTAGAATCCAATTGATGCAGCAGAATTCAACTGATGTTGGATAGCTTCAGTTTGAAAGGTTTTACAAAATAATGATTTTTGCCAAGTCCAAGATTTTTTTTTTTTTTTTAATTACTTGGAAGTTTAGTACATTAAAAATAAATTGAAATGGCAACATATTAAAATTAATCTTGATATGAAACATTCTCAGCATGAACTATTCTAGATAGTCCATATATTTGGTAGGGCACGTCTTTGGGAAGCACAGCCTGCTCATAATGCATAAGGGGCCAAATTCATCCCCAAGAGAGGGCTGACCTGAGAACTACAGAGGCAAGACAGAGCCTTGGTTAGAGAACACCCTTGGCAGTGCTCAGATATACGAATGCATCTTCTTTCACCTGAGAAGATGCAACACAGTGGATTAGAGTTTGCTTTAACTCTGTATTTCCCAGGCTGGTAGGTAAGGGCAGAAATTGAACCATCATTTCCACAGAATCATTTTTGGTAGAGACCTACCACATGTCATGCAGAGAAGGAAAATCAGAATGGATGCCAGCTACCCACTTAAACAATAATCAACTCAATTTTTTTATTATGTGAACATTAATTTGCCAGTCAGACAAATCTAATTTAATATTACCTCATGCTCTTCCCATTAATTAAATTTGGAGAGTTTCAAATTGACTGACTGGAATTTCAATTTACTTTAAGCTTTTGGCTGACTTTAGTTGGAAATATTTCCATCCATTTTATTCCAGTTGTCAGAAACTAGAGCAGCTTTTCCATGGCTGCAATTGTTACTCAAATAACCACATTTTTCTCCCCAGGGGTATGACAGAGAGGCCTATCGGTGGCGTTGCATGAACAGAAGCAAGCCTGTGCCAGAAGGGGCATCATTCCCTAGATTCAATACATCTCTCTCATATTAGAAGGAAGTAAGTGGTGCTATAGGAGTGAGCTGTGTAGCTATTGATCCTGTTCTTTCTTACTTTATTAGCAAGGGAAGACCCTACCAGGTATTTCAATGCTCAACATTTACAGCTCAGGCAAAGACTCCAGTCTCATTAATCAACAAGCCTCACCCTAGATCCCATTTTATTTTGAGGCGGTCTAATTGGTACAGATTGAACTAAATCAACCAGTCGTTACTGCCTTGTACGTAGCTTTGAAATTTGCTGCTTCTACCTCAGACTTGAAGAAGAGGTTGCATGCCTAACCACCTATTTAATGCATCCAGGCTGTCATCTATCCAGGTCGACAGCACTATAGGGAAACAAGTGAGGAAGAGGACATGGGTTTTACAGCGTATGCGAAGTGCCTCATGTAGCCCACAGCTCGGTGCCATCAAGAACAGAGCTGCCTCCGACAGTGGAGCCCAGTCCCTGCTCTGCATGCAAATGGGAAAAGACATAATCAAGAAAGCAATTGAGATTGCCATGTCTAATCCCTTCACCGTAAACAGATACGTCCCGTTCTGCTCTGAAAAGATTTCTATTAATATGCCAAAGGCACAGGACGGTAGCAGGTACCTCCTAGTACCAACTATCTTGTTTTTATCTCCATCCCTGAGAATTGCATGAATATGGTCTTTTACATCAGTCTGTTTCCTTTTCAGGCTAGTAGGAAGGAGGCTAGAAAGAGTGTGATGTTTACAGGTTGCTTTACAGTCATTGCAAATCGCCTTTACAGAAGTCTCTCGCCTTGTACAGTAATGCTGTCTCACCTGCATGATGAGCAGGCAGCTTCATAATTGCCCTTGAATGCTTCTGTGTTAGGCCTGACCAGCAAAAGCACTTCAAGCATAATTAGAGGCATCAATCATGTTAGCAGGATTACAAGCATCTTCCCTTCTCTGTCAAATTAATATTCCTTCCCCAGCACACACACCATGCCTGGAAATGATGGCTTATTAGCCAAGACCTCATCCATACAGCTGCCCTCATTCAGCAAGCAGGAGGAAAAGATGTACACAACAAAAAATGTGCTTTGTTGTGAGGAGACATCACAGGATTAAAGATGAGGAGATATGTGGGCAGTTTGTCCCTGTACCCTCTTGCTGGCATGAGGGTTACATGTGTGCATTGAGCACAGCTCATACTATCAGCTCTCTGGGGTGGACAATGGACCAGATTTGCTGTTATTATTCGGGGACCAAAAAAGAGCAGGATCTTCATAAATCCTAGGCCCATTGGGGTTAGGCACAAAATTCCCTCCTGGCACGTTTTTAGACAAGTACCTTTGAAAATAGGAGTTCGTGCCTTCCTACAGCACTGTTCCTTGCCTGAGCCCTTCTGCTCACCAAAATGCATGTATTTTTAGCAAAGGATTTATGGTTTCTATGTGCTAATCCAGTGGTAGCCAATTTGCTAGAGGACATTTGTTTAGCAGGGGATGATGCAAGCTCATGCATCAATAAATACTGAATTTATCCATGGGAGACATTGGTTATTTTTATTTCTCATTGCTTTGTTTCTGGAATCTCTTTCAAGGAATCTGCAAGAGTTATTCACTCAGTAATTCATTTCATCTAACTACAGTGACTCTCCTTAGAAAGAGTAAGGTTCAAGAGAGGAAATCCTACATGGGGATTTATTCACTACTGTACAGATTTAATAAAGCAATATTGGTGTAGGAGAACAGGGTGACACACTTGCTGTCCCAATTTACTTTGCTAGTGGCTGGTTTTATTGATTTTTAAATGTTGAGCTTGCACTTCTCATGTTCAGAAAGCAGCAACACTTAATGCGGCTGCAGAGAGATAGGGAACATTCATTAAAACATACACCTTGCAACCTCAAAAGCCAATTCTGAGCTCAGTGTGTCATGTTTTCAGGCAGATGTCCTAGCTGCCCTAGAAGAAACATTGGCTGTACCTTAGCCAAAATAATCAAAGAAAAATGTTTACAATTAAGCATCAATACTCACACAGGTGGAGAACTCCAATCCATCTACCCTTAAAAGCAATAACCCAGCAACTGCAGGCTTTAAAGATGCTGGACTGAGCCTATGCCTTCTCCTGTTTGAGTTTCCAATATGGAAATTCATATTTCAATACAGACAATTCAAACTGTAACTTCAATAAGGAAATACAGTTTTATATTTTTCTCACTAGGGAGAATATTGCATCTTTTCAATCAACTCCAGTAGTTATTATTTTCAGATAAAGGACCTCCCAACTTCACAAGCAGGCAAAGGGCAAATAAACTAAAGCAAACCCCTGAAATCTCATTTCATATATCTCATAGAGGGAAGATAATGCACAGTAATATAGGAACACAGGTGCTTTCTTCAGAGTCGCACTTGTATCTCAAAGGGTTTGCCTTGCCCAGGGCAGAGTGCAGTCAACCTGCGTTCACTTCAGCAGGAGCTGAGGGCACTGATGGCCATCCTCACCTCCACCTCTGGCCGAGAGCACTCATCTGCAAAGAGCACATCTCCTGCTAAGATCCCACACTCAATGCTCAGCCAGGAACACAGCGCTTAGCGGGGGACACGCTCTTTGCTAAAGTTCTTCGGGAGCAGTTAATAAACGAGGGCCCTTGTATCTCCAGCTTTTTATCTCACCAGCTTCCCACTGCATTTGGCTGAGGTGCCCAAGTGTGGACACCCCAAGCCATCAGAAGTGAACCTCAACTGCGGGTGGAAAGGAGGTGCTTCTTACCTGTAATGAAGCCCACGCAGATGTAGAGCTGCAGGATGCTAGTGCAGAAGGCGGCTGAAACCATCCCAATGCCACACAGCAGGCCTCCGAATATAACCACCGGTCGGCTGCCATAGCGGTTTACTAAAATACTGCTAATGGGACCTGGGGAAAGAGTGCAAAATTGTCCTTGAGGTAGGTGTTGTCTGACAGAAGGGCATGTTTGAACCAAGGCAGGTAAAATTCTGCAAAATCAGTGCCCCTGAAGTGCTGCTGACAGCTTCTAGGGTGACTTCAGGAAGAAAATGGAAAAAGAGAGAAAGATGATCTATGCTGTGTGGAGATGGCAGCATGTCCGTCCCATGCCACATGGTGGCTGTGTAGTCTGTGACAGCTCCTGTCCGCAGGACTTTAAAGTGTCATCAGAGAAGGCAAATGGCAATAACAAATCAGGTGAACACATGATCCAAGCATAGGAGCTTCTTGATTTATTATGATGCTAAACCATACACACAAAGCAGTGGTTTATATGATACCATAAAACTGATACCATGACTACTGTTGCATTTTTAATGCTTCTAATGCAGTTCCAATACTGCTGACCAGGACTGAAGCTTCAGCAGAACATTTGTTAATTAAATCTTGATAGCAGTCTATGTAGGTAGAAACAGTTTGGGATGATGGATTATCTGGAGCTCAAATGAACCAGTTTAGCCTTGCATTTATGTAAAGAGGTGATTCAGGAAAGTGCAAAATTATGAAAGAGGGAAATGGCTTAACAAAGACTCTGTACACTGAAAGGAAGCATTTAAATCTGAGGAAGTGGAACATGCCAACAGCTTTTGGCAGAGGAGGAAAGAAAGGAGGTCTTGTGTATAGTAGTCTCAACCAGCTGGAGGACCAGTAAAAATCAGAATCACAGAATAGTATATGTCAGTGGGACTTTGAAAGTCTCAGGACCAACCTCCTGCTCAAAGCAGAGCCAACTCTGAAGTTAGATCAGGCTGAAAAGTCAGAACGAAAGAAAGCAAACTGAGCAGAAAAGAGTGGTCCAGAAGTCAAGCTATGAGATGTAAGAGAAAGATTCTGTATTACTCAAAAACCCTGAACCAAAATGCTGCAGAAATCATGCTGGAAACGAGGCAGGAGGATACAGGCAGCATTTACTATCTTATCTTACCTGACTATTTCTGGTGCTACTCAGCACACAGCAACGGTGTTTCGGAGCCCAGTGTGCCTGTTTGCCTTCATTCCTGCTGTTACAAGCAGCCCACACTGCCCACATACAGATTACTGGAAATGGGCATAAGCATAAGCTTACAGGCATCTGTGAAGAGTTTGACTGTGGGATCTACCTCACCACAGAGCCATTTGGTAGGATATTTACCTTTGCTTAAATAATCTCAGCCAGAAATAGTGCCACAGGTCTTTGCAGACCCTGCAAACCACAGCACACTCGAGCACAAGAGCTGGACCTAAAACCCCAATATCCCCTCAGCATGGGTGACAGCATCTGAACAAGTTCTTAGCTGTTACAATGTGCAAGAATAAAAAACAGTAGGTATGACTCGTTTAATCTAGGGAATGAAGCCCGTTGTTACATCTATAACATGTAAAATGCTTTCCACTAGTTGTCTAAGGTCAAAACACTCATAAATTAAATACACACAAGCACAGACTTAACAGCATCCCTGTAACTGGGTGATTTGTGAGATGGTCCCATCAAATGCACCATTCAGTTAAAATATCTGTAAGTGTATAATTACATGGAGAGTTTTTTCTCCTAATCCTATAACTGGATTCACATTCATGCATCCTTTTGCTGCACAGAGCACTACAGAATTCAATGGGAAGTTCTGGGAAAAGAGATACATAGGTCAGATCAGCACAGGAGGAAAGGGATCCCTTCCTCACTGTGTTTCCCCTGGTCAGGGCTTGGACTTGCATCATGCTTGAGCTGGTCTCCGTGAGTCCTGTAAGTCAAAAGATTGAGCCAGTGTTCCTCGGAACAGCACCAACATATTCATGCAGCCTAAGGGCATGCAACTCTTCCATTTTTCAATTTTCCACACGTTCGCATTTCTCCAGAATCAATCTAATTACTCAACTAAGAAAATGTGGTTTCAATTACCTTCTCCCACTGGAAGAGGGCTTTCACATTAGCCCTAACAGTATAGGATGTCGTACCACGGAGCAGAGCATTTAAAGCCCACAGGATTCCTGCTAAGGCCCCTCTCCTGCTCTGACTCAGGGCAGCTCCCAGAGAGAGAAGCCCCTGCTATGAGAAGTAAAACAAAATGCTCACATATGTGAGCATCCACCTTGGAAGAAGGGAAATAGGGATCCACATCCCTCTCACTCCAGTCCATAAGCTGTTGTATTGGCTTCACACATTAGTAAGGATGGGTTTGGACCATGACAGCAGACGATGAACTGGAAGGGGCTGAGGGTGGGATAAATACTGCTCTGTTTCCTGGCCATGGGGACAACCTGGGATAGAGGCTGGAGTAGATGAAAGCAAAAGTTTGTATCCCAACCACTGGCTTTACAAATGAGAGCACCCTTCCTGTTACCCTGGGGCACCCTCCATCAATGTGCATCATCCTCATGAACGTGCATTGTCCTCAACCACATCCCAACTTCCCAGTGATCACTTATTAAGCCATGAGACTGCAACTGCTCCCTGTTCTTGTCTTGTGCAATGCTTTACAGCAGGTCTGCGTGACCTTCAGCAAACAGCCTTCATCTGCTGTAACCAGCATTATCAGTTTTCAAGGGGGATAATCAGTCCCACTTATTTGCCAGTCCGGGCAGGAGAACTGTGGTCTCAAAGGCGTTATCTGCCTGGGCTGGGCCGAGCTCATAGGGAACTGTGTCAAACTCGCAGAAGCAACATCAGCCTTTCTCCTTTGCAGCCTGAAACCTTAAGTCCAGGCCCTGTGAGCATGCTTTGCTACAGCAGCATGATGTACAGGATCACAGCACACACTTGTGAGTGACAGCATTTGATCTGCCTGACCAGCCTCACCCACATAGGACTGAGGGTCAGAGACCTGTAAGGTGCTAAGTGCAGCTGGTTAGAGAAGAAAACAGGAGCAGAGCGTCTGGACTAAACCTTTCCAGCCACTGGAGAATCCACAGCAAAGGCCATGATGAGAACTCAACCTGCAGAGAAAGCATCAGCTAGACCTACACTTTACGAGACACCAGAGAATCCACCCCAAGACCTCAAACAGTTGGGAAACCAAACTTCCCTGAGCTGCTGCTTGTTGGCTGAAGGTTTTATAATAGTCCTGAGCAGACCTTTCAAATGCACTGAAGCAAATGCAAAATCACATCCCCAAAATTACTTCCACTTAAGTCATTTGGACCTACAGAAACGTCCATAGGCTTTAATGGAGCAGCCTTTCAAAAGCTGTCCCATCTCTCGGCAGAAACCGGCGCATGCAATATGTCACATAGCTGTGCACACTTCAGCACGCAAACCCTGCCAATTTGGGCAGCCGCACGAAGCACAGACATGTACACCTTCACCCTGCACAGATGTCTTCGGTGATCAGCATCACACCCAACATATCTAAATGCACCTCTCCTGCCCTGCTCTGCCACGTGCCACCCGTAGTGTACTTCTCGCAGAGGGCTGATTAGCCATCAAACGTTAGATAACTTTAACAACAGTGTTGTGGGGATCTCCAGAAAATATCAAATAGCTCGAGTCAGGGCAGAGAAATTAAGAAGAGAGAACAACAAAGCCAGCACCACAGTTGTGGGAAATAGGAAACACAATTACTGCTTTGCTTGCAGCTATTGCAAAAATTCAAAGTATGACAGCCTCTGGAAACATGGTGGAATTGAAAAGCGGGACCTGCCACTTACCAGTTATTAAGCCAGCCTGAAAAGAATAAAGATGCTGTATATTACCACCCAGAAACCATTTACAGTAACAATGTGGGCAGCTTAGATCCCAAGGCACCTTTACTTGCTAATACCTGCCTGGTCAAATGGGCAGGAACCACAGGCTCCCTGTCCTGGCATCCACACTAAATCATTCTTCCTTCCTGCAAGCTAAAGGCGGGAGAAGCTAACAGGAGTCAGGGTGATTTTTGCCTCTTAATTTACAGAGTCAGGTAAAGACAAGGCAAGTGAAACAGCTGGCAAAGCTCTCAGAAGTTGCCATTTACCTGGCTCGACCTAGCAGAAGCAGCCACATGAATGCTGTCTAAGTCCCTGAAAAGTCACGCAAGGAGCAAAAGCCATCTCAGCCGCTGAGTGTGTCCCCAGTGCATGGCTTCTCAGGGACCGGAGCAGCCAGGGCTAGTGTCACCCAGCCAGCGCTGTCCCCACAACCCCACCACCATGGCAGCACTGCAACTTCTAATGAGGAAATGAAAAGTAAAATTTAATCACCCCCTTGCACCCCAACACATAACAAGGACAAGACTGCTGACATGGGGATGGTAGCAGGCAGTGCTTCGCTGTAGAGAGGGATGGCATTTCCACCCACCCAGCCTTAGGAAACAAGGCAGCCCCTTCCACAACCCAGCAAGTGGCTTCCTCCCTCCTAATGAACTTCCAGCCATGGCCATCATTTATCATCCACCTCAAGGGGGTGACACCAGACAGCAGAGGACACGGGGGATGGTGAGCCTCATCCTGCCACTGGCTTCGCTCAGAGCCATGCCCGTGGCTCTGCACCTCCCCTGGCTTGCAGGGCACTGCTGGCAGACATGGTCTCCAACGGAGCTACCGTCGTCCCTAGGTAAGAGCAAGGAAAGCCTGCTCAGAAACACCTTGCTTTACACCCCAAGCCCTTGCAGAGCAGGGTACCCGCAAAGGCGGTTCTGCCTGCAATAAAACTGCAGTCTGGAGAGTAACAGTTTGCACCAAATATCCCCAAAAGATGCTGCTGGGATCATGGCACTCCTGAAGACTGATGTAATGTAAAGCACTATCCTCAGCCTATATAAATCATGCTGGTTTAGTGCCTGTCCTGTATAAAGCCTCTCTTTTCTCATAGCTGTGGCAGATTTCCATTCATTGTTAGCTGGTACATGAAAGGCCATGTCAAAGAAGCTGATCTTGGTGGCAAGCAAAACACAGGAACTCACCAGTGGGAAATACAGCCAACCCTAACTCATTTGTTAGCTTGTCCAATTACATTTCACCTTGAGTTTTGTGTTTGCAGAATTGAAAAGGACCCTGAAGAGGAGATTGTAAAACCATAAAGAAAATGCAAAACACCCTGGACTCTCCTCTCTTCTCCTCCAAAAAGCCAGGCCATCTTGTCATTTATGCTTTTAGAGCTGCTGAACTATGATCCAGTGAGGATCGTAATGCAGAGTTGGCATTTAACAAGAAATATCAATCCAGACTGGCTTAAACTCTTGCAAGTATGACAGCGCTCAAAAAATAGACACCTGAATTGCCTTTCTGTTTTCCTCAATAAGCCTTATGAATTTTTTATGAGCTGCAAAACTTCCAGCCTTGGTGCGAAACACCAATGTGTTTTTAACTAGGACTAACATGTTCTTCTCTCCCATACCTCTGACTATATATATATATATATATATATATATGCCTTATTTGTAAAGTTTGGTTTGTCATTTTTTTTAGTTTAATTTAGTACTAACAGAAACACTTTTCCCCCTTTTCGGTGGAACCTGGCTTAGATGAATTTCTGCTGAAATATTTCTGTGCAGGGCTCTCAGAGAAGCAGCTAAGAGCTCAGACTCTGAAAGGCTGGTGCCATAGCCCAGAGGCCTCCACACAGCGTGAGTTTTTTTCCAGGTTTCACAAGACTGACCTTCTGACAGTGTAAAGTGGCACAGAGCCATTGCAAACATGTCTGCTGCTAAGACCATTTGATGGCCATGCAGATGATAAAATAGCAACACTTTAAAATAGTCCACTGCATGGACCCCGGTGCTGGCAGATTTGGGACCACCAGTGCCCCCATCGCTGGGGCTGCAACGTGCAGCTCAGCTTTTCCCATTTTTCCGCAGTGACAAGCGGCTCTAAAGAGCTGTTACTGTACAGGGACATTGGTCAGCACCAAAAGAACTGCCCAAATAGTTAATATTTTCCAAAGTGCTGTGAAAACACGGATAATACTAAGGAACTCAGCACGACATGACTGGCATTGACTATGTGGAGTCACTGGGGACATACGAAGGAGCGGAGCATACTCAGCTGGGAGGAAAGGGGGGGAAACCATTTATACTAATAAAACAAAGTCTATTATTACACTAGTAGTAAAACAACGACAGGAGCAGGCCTGCAATTTCCTCAGTAATAATCTCATTCCCTCGGCGGAATAACAACGCTGCCTTTGGCCTCATAATTTATCCACCAGGGTACCAGCCCATTGTAACACAGCAACCTCCTCATTACCCCACAAATGAAAGCAAGTGCCCCCGCATTATTAACACGCTGCCAGAATCCACCAACCTCCCGAGGCACAGGGGATCAGCACCAGCAATCAGCACCCGGTAACAATGCACAGCCCAAAAGTGAGGTGGCCTGAGAAAACAGAGGGCACAGCCACAAAGGTAAGGGGAAAGGGATGGGGGGGTTAAAACCTGCAGCCTTTCAGTCTTTTGCCTTGCTAGAAGGGAAGTCCAAGGTCCAGGACCTGGATGGCTCATGCTCTTAAGTGTTTGTCACCTTGGGCTTGGAGAACTGCTGCTCACCAGCTGACCCACGGTAACTGAGTCCTGCACGTGCCTGCTCCAGATCACCAGAGAAGAATTGGTGGTACCTGGTAATAATATGGTGTATTAGTAGTCTCAATGGCTTGGTTCAAATGGTTTGTTTTGCACCTGCAATGGCTGTGGAGCTGACACACAAGTGGCACTTCCTCAGGCAGTGCTGCTGGAGACAGGATGGCCATGCACGCCGGTGCTGGAGGACAAGCAGCGGTGAACAAACACCCCAGGTGACAGCCATGGTATCAAATACCCCTCTACCAGACCCTAAAGGGCAGCTGCCAAAGACCTGTCCACCCCTAAACTGCCCTGAAGCCTTCTGCTAGTATTACTTTGCACTGCAAATAATAATTTTTAAATAAGGAGGCTGAAGTCCAGCATATGCAATAGCAGCTCCAACAGCTAACCAGCCACCAGAAGCTGCCTCTCTTTCATCCTCATAGGTGAGGAAAATGGTCTGTACATTAAAGGGGGCAATGGCTGCAGTTTCAGCACAACCCCTATAAGATGCATAAGCCTAGCACGGGAAGAGACTGCCTGGACACACGTTACTCGGTCATCAAACTGGTCAGTCCAGGCTCTGTGGTGCTGTGTCTCCCAGGCAGGATTGGCACCATAACCAGCTGAGAAGGCAGTGGGTATAATGATCTGCTCTAGAAACCAAGCTGCAGCAGCCCTCCCTCCCCTGCACCCACCCAGCGCGTCCTTGGGAAGCCAGGAACCCTGACCTCCCATCAGAAATATATGCATTTGCCACCACAGCATCCTAATGTTAAAAAAAAAAAAAAAAAGAAGAAAAACAAAGCAGACGAGGCCCAAGCTTCAGAAAGACAAAGCATCCTCTTCCTTATCCAGCAATCTTATCTGATCAGTGCTTCAGCATTTCAATTTCCAGATTATACAGCTGACGCGCTGCTCCTGCAGCTCACAGAGGAGCCACAGGCCAACAGCTCCAAAACTGGGGCTGGAGCCAGGGTCCTTCGTGTCACTTCATATTTAGGCAATTAAATAACCGTTCCTGTAAGGGGATGGCATCGCAGGTGCCGGGCACACAGCTGCGTGTGCGCAGTGGTTTCCCCAGGCTGCTCATTTAGATCTCACCCACACAGCAGATCACAGCCACTGACCTTCAGAAGGTCATGACTTCATGGTTTTTTTGAGTTTCTTTCCCATGATTTTTTTTAGCTAACCTTTTGCTTTGGCAGGACTGCAGACTTTTATCCCTTCCGTCATTTGAAGCCCAGCTGCAGAACATGAGTTCCCTACACGGCTGAAACACCTATTCCCTGAGATCAGCAGCCCTTTGCTACCAGCCTTAACACACCGCTCTACAAGCAAATTAGTCCCTACCGGGCCATGCTCTCCGAAGGGCTTTGCCCACCTCCTGGAAACCCTACATAATTTGACCAAGAGACCAGGTAGGCTGCAGAGCCATCCGGGGAGAGAAAAGCTGCAATGCTGCGGGATGGGTTGGCATCAATGCTCTCATGGTCCTTCCTACAGAAGCACACAAAACACATGCTGTACTGACTGGGGAAAGAAGCTTTCACATGTTTGAACTGCACCTGTGGAAGTGGATTATAACCTACTCCTGGACTTAACACCTGCCTGTGAAGCATTAACAACTCCCCAACCACAACTTCTTCCCAGTTCTTACTAATCTCAGGTTTTATTAAGTCTATCACATCTCTATTACTGCTGCCTGGTGACCTTGCTAGCTCCAGTGAAGGGTGAAATGATAAAGCTTTGTGACCAAGTCCACGAACACAGAAATATTTCACCTGAACCTATAGTGCTATTACCGCTCTTAAGTAGAACAAGGCTATTTAAAAAAATAAAAAATATAAGCACATACATGGTGACCTTGCAGGGCTTGAGTGCTCTCTGAGAGGCAGGGGAAGTATATGAATCTGCAGCTCCATCCATTACAGAAATCAAATCATTCCTCATCCAGCTTTCTTAACAAAATCCGTGATCATAACGGCGCTGCTACCCCAGGGATTGCCCCAGCGTGGGAAGACATCTCATTTCAATGACACGGGGAGGCTGATTGACTCTTGGTGGGACTCCAAGAGGTGGTGATAAGGAAAAGGAGGAAGTCCAGCACCAGGCAGCTGAGGCTTGGGTATGCAGGGAGCACCTGCCTGGGATCGGGCCACGATGGTGGGATGCTGGATATCCACTGTGGATAAACAGAGATATTCCTTTTGTTTCAGCCTACACAAAATATCCAGGTGGAAAAGCACATGCCTAGGGAAACCCTAGTGAAAGGCCTACTTGAGAATTTTTGTTGAACCAATGCTGTAAGCACGTAAGTAGAGAGCTGACACATGATACATTACTGCAAATATCGCCTGTCCTCCTCTCCCTCCCTTCTCTCATAACCCTCGCTCAGCACTGAGGGCTGATGAGGAGGTGCTCGTGTTGTTTCAGACACCCTCAGGTAACCAAGGCATCCCACAGGGTGGTCAGACACAACAGAGGACCCAGAGGACACAGGTGCTGGATTTTCTGGAAGGACCAGCGAGCAGCCAGCTGCATACCGCAGATCCGCACTGCATCGATACGGTCTGAGCATCTCCGAATGCAAACCACGCCCAGGTACTGACCCTTTTATTTCTCTGCTAAGCCCATGTTATAGAAAGTGATGGGAAGCCCATAGAGCAACCACCCAGGCATAACACACAAGCATAACCTCTGCTTTTTAGGAGCGAAGCCACTTGTGTGGGAACTCACAGGCTTGGGGCTTGGTGTTTCTAAAAGAACAAGAAAAAGGCCCAGCACATGCTGCAGCAGCTCATTTCTTAGCAGCAGGGGATGAAAACAGCCGCCACAGCGTGTGAGCACAGTTTCTGCAAAAGGACTCGTGCCTTGGAGAGATTATTTCTTAAACTGGACAACAGCCCCATAGGATGCTCCACGCAGGCAACCTGCTCTCATGCAAACAGCTCTCTTCCCCGCAGCGAGGAGGATGCCCAGCCATTCCCACACAGAAAATCCACTGCAAAATGCTGGGCAATGCACAACACACAATTTTGCCAGGCACCCCCGTCACCGAGCTTTTAGCAGGAAACGTGGTAAAGCCTCCACCGGTTGAGGCATGTCCTGCCCTGGCACTTGTGCTCCATCAGGCAACATCTGAGCCAAAAACTGGCTTGCAGAGAGCTTGTGCCTCCTGAATCCAGGCCTGGGACTTGCTGCTTGTCCTTGAAAAAACCCCACACCTCCCTTCTCATACCTCAGTTTCCCCCTTTTAGTGCTGTGGTACTTCTTCACAACCATTTGCAAGCACTTGGGATGCATGGAGAGCCCTGGGTGAGGTGTTCCGGAGGCAGAGACGGTTTTGATGGACTTTGGACCAGACCAGGAGAGAACATTGGCAGTTTTGATTAAGTTAAGAACTGCAGAATCAAACTCATTATTAATATAGCTTTACACCACTGCATGTTGTAAGGTGCTTTCTAAACCTGTCACTGCAATTTATCATGCTAGCACTGTAATAAAATACGGCTATAAAATTTTGGATTAAATGTTCAAGGTCAATGGTCGACTTTCAACTTCCCAATCTCTTCCTTGCTGCTTTAGCAGATGCTCTATTAATGCAGTTACAAGCTCGGGAGAAAGTTTCTTTGGAAAAAAGACTCAGTCATGGAGCATCTCCAGAATTAAATCTTCAGACATTTCATCCAATTACAAAGCAATAAATAATAAATAGCAAGTAATAAACACTGACTGACTTGAGGATAAGGCTTTTACTTCAGAAACGCTCTCATTTTTTCCTGTGTTTGCAAGAGGTGGCTCTCTGCTTCTGTCTTTGCAAAATAGACAGATCGTGATTCCCTAATTTAAATAGAAATTTGCATGTGTAAGAACAGCAGCCTGGAGATTTTGGGGGGAGTATTACAGCAGCACATAGCGAAACTGAGATCAGGACTCCGCTGCACTATATACTGAATAAAATCAATGGTCCTGATGCAAGTTAGCTTATGTATTAGGGGGCAACAGAAGCAGCACGTATTTACATCTACAAACTGCACACAAATGTGCACAAGGCTTAGCTGCACACCAATTGCAAAAGAAAGAGTGAGATTCTTCAAAATGAGGGAAAAAAAGGTCAGATGTCTCCCACTCTGGCCCCAGCTATTCAAGCTTATCAGCTGAAATGATGCTGTGTCAGGATCTGATCTCTGAGTTTCACTCAGATGACTTCTGTTGTTTCATTACAATGATGAAAGGAGCATTTTGGCCACACAGTCACCGTAAAAAAAAAAAAAAAACCAAACCTGAAAATGCAGATACTGTGCTAGGTTAAATTATTCTTTCTATTCCGGCACACGTGCCAGAAAGCTGGCTCATTGTTTAAGTTCTAACAGTTGGCTATAATAAAAGACATTACTCCTTCCCACAACCCTTACATCTCTTATAGCCCTAGAGGAGCCTGTAACAGCTACAAGAACATTGCTGCTGTTAAATTAGTAGCATCAATATTTCTTATTTTTAGAATGTTTGGCTGCTTCCCCTGATGCTGAATAGGGCAACTAAATTACTAGCAAATTAATACTGCTTACCTTTTCTTTCCTGGGAGCTCAGCTGCCTTCTGCTTTCCCTGGGTAATGGTTACCTCTGGGGATTCATCTGTGGCCTAGCTTGAAATGTGTCACCCTTAAAAATGGGAGAAGGGCAGCTCAGTTTGGTATTGTGAGCACAACATGGGCACACAGCCCAAGTCAGGAGGTGTGAAGGCCAAAGGCTTTTGTTTTTGCAATTGTATTTTTTAACATTGTCCTCCTGAACAAAACTCATCCCTGTACATGAGGCAAGACCTTGGGAACCTTGGTCTTGTGCTGGCATAGCAAAGTCCAAGGAGACAGTTTGCAAAAGGAAACCCTGCCAAGGGCTTGCAACAGCACAATAGGCGCCCTGTGATGCTCCACATTTTAACACTGTTGGCGTGTCCTCATCACCCCCGGAGCCTGATAGCTGGGAGCTGAGGTGCAGCTGAAAGCACCTTTAGGGAAGGATGATAGCATCTCCCCTGGTCCCTTATGGACAGATCCTGGTTCCTTTTCTTTGCATCCATCAAAGACTCTGCTCTGTAATACTTTTGTCATTTGGGGTAAGGAATGAGGTCTTCACCCATCATGGCAAAAAAAAATAGAAACATTGCAAAACAGAAATCCTTCTTTATCAGATTGATAGGTCTTCACCCTGCAGGATTTGGTCAGAGAAAAGCAATGTTCCCTAGTGCGCCTCACTCACAAACCTCTCACTTTTCCCTCTGCAACTGGAAACATGGAATCGCTGAACATGAACACTGGCGAGAACTACAAGTACCCCATCATAAAGTCCAGGCTATCCACTTTACTGCACACTAATCTGTTTTACTACTTGTATTATAGTGACAGAATTGTTTTCTGCAACCTAGTTCAGAATAAGAAACTGGGGGATAAGACACATTAAAACTTCTGCAATATATATTGCCAGAGCCTTGGCTGGTGTAAAACGGCTTCCTAGGGGAATTAAGCAAAAAGAGAAGGGCAGAAATAGTGTTGGCTGCCGATTTTCAGTTTTAGTCTGAAAAACTGGAACTGCTCTGGTGCTACAAGCCAAAGCCTCAGGTGGTCACTGTAAATCTGCATCCATTCTGTCAAAGTCAACAGAGCTACTCCAGTGGAGATTTGGGTTAGTTCATGCAAGTATTTCAGAAAATACCCTTCATTTGCGTTATTTACGAAATGCAGACATAAGCTCTGTTACACAGTAAGCAGCACAGCCTAAAAACAAGTCCCCACACCAACGAGCATGCCACAGAAATGAGGGACTGTCTCCTGAGGATGTTTGCAAACAAAAGCTGTTGTCAGCGAGAGCATTAGACTCTCCGCACCCTGCCAAGGTGCCAGAGGGAGCTGAGCCAGCCAGCCAGGTCAGTCCTCAAGGGGCACATCCCTGTGCTCAGATGCCAGCCTCGCTGGCCCTGAGTCCTGGCTCCAAGAGCCACAAAACAGCCCGGAGACATGGCCAAACACCTGGGAGGGGACGGCAACGCTACAGCCTTTCCCAGAAGCCAACTGAGCAAACAGCAGAGCCTCCGCACTCTTAAGGAAAGCTTTTGATCTAATGGGCGCCTCCAAATCGCGGCCATTTACTGCTGCTGGAGCAGGGGGAAGGGGTGGAGGTGAGGCAAGTTTGGGGCTTTCCTTTTGTGGCTGTGATGCCCACACCTGACACCAGGTAATGCACCATTTGGCCCCTCCAGCCCCCCAGGACACGGGCCTGACTCCTCACGTAGGGGTTGCTCGGTGCCCCCAACATGGTTCCCACGCAGCTGTAGACTGCACCCCCCCTGCCCATCCACGCAGGCTGCGACAGTTCTGCCTCACCACTGATTTGGGAATGGGAGGGAAGGAATGGATAAGCCATGACAATAATTACCTGGTTTAGCAACTCTACTAGTTACTCGGGACTATGTTGAAAGCTTACTTTGGCATTTTTCGAATTTTTTTTTTTTTTTCAGAAGATTAGCAAAAATCCAGTGTTAAACTATTTTCTAGTTTTGCAGCAAAGTAAATCAAGCTTTGCCACATGGGCATCCTAACAGCTCTAACAGGCACCGCAGCAGAGCAAGACTTTGGCAGCTCACAGAAACTGGCGCCCCGTTCCTTTAATGAGAATTTCCAAATCACTGAAGTCGTTCATAAGTCAAACCCAGTCTGGCATTAAATGCCCAGTCAATCAAATTAGATGTGTTAAATACGCTCTTGGGCACGTGTGTTTCATTTGTGCCATGTTCTGCAAACTCCCACCATGGCCCTGTCTGCAGCCACTGAGTGAGTCGGCGTCTCAGCCTGGATTGCTGCAGAGAAAGGGATGATCAAACAAGCATAAATCTTATTCAAGAGCAGAGCACAGCAGGGGAGGACTATTAACTGGACATAACTGAGCAACTGCAAGGCAAGTGGGAAGGTGCAAAGGTACAATCACCTGCAATTAAGTCTAACAGTTGTATCATCCCCCATATTACTATATAATAGCATAAGGGAGGGTAAAGTTAAAACTCCTTGCAAAAAGGCAGAAGACGCTCAGTTAACTGGGATAAAAGTCTGCTACAACATCCTGGGTACAGAGCACACAGCACTAGCTTGAATACTTGGAGAGAAAGAGAAGAAAGTGCGTTGGAAAGTCTGCAGACGGGAGAAGGCAAGGGTGATCAGAGCAGCATTTCACCTGCTCCAGTGCCAGTTCATTGGCCATGACCTGCACCTGGAGAGGCTCAAGCCCGCCCATTCTATGCCCCTGGGAGTAACTTCAGGTGCTGCCAGGTGCAGGGTTAATCTGCAGAGCATGTTCCTCGCTCGGTCACTGTCAGACACGAAGCATCTCTTCTATACCAGAGGGTGGGGGGACATGTTTTTACTGGAAGACAAAGCAGAGCTGGCAAGAACCCACAGAGGCAGCCAGGGAGCCCCCAGCCTACAGGTAACTAATTTGGCACATTTATTGCAGTGTTACAGGACAGGCAATGAGATATCGCTTCAGCACAGAGCAGTCTGCAGAAGGAACGTGATTTTTGGGGGCGCTCCATCAAGGTCTCCCCCCACTCCATGGCAGAGAAGGGTTTCCCACTGCTTAACTGTGGATGATGGTGGTTGAAATCATAATATCATCATCCTGGTGCAGTGAGACCCAGTTAACTTCTACCCAAGAGTGAGTGCAATGGAAGAAACAGCATTTCCCCAGGAAGAAGACTTGCACTGTATGATGCCCTGGGCTACTGGGAAGACAGAGAAACATGTTAGGGACCCAGCCATCAGGGGCAGCAGCGGTTCCTGCTCTCCGTGGGACACATTTAGCACACTCACCTATATTAAAACCCCAACTGCAGCCTTCCCAACAAGAGATGTCCTAATTTTAGTACCAGACCACAAAATTTACAGCAGCCTCCACTCATTTGCATACTTTTGGTACCAAATATTAGCCATCTTTCTTTGATTTCCAAACTATGCAGCTTCCTAGACACCCGTCTGTAGGCAACTGAGCACACCAAAGGCATGGGTTACCTACTTTTCCTTTTTTTCCCCACCTGACTGCTTCAGAGACATTGCACATCGTTTACCCCAGCCCTTTAAAACAGCATTTAAGTAGCATCTAAATGACAAGTGGTCCTTTTGCCTGCCTGCCCATGGCAGTGTTTCCCTCCCCCACTGCAACCCACTTGTTCCTGTTCAGCCTATACAGAGCCCGGCTGGTTCCTTTTCACTGCAGACTGCTTAATTATATTGCTGCGGCTGAGGGAAAAGTAATTTTCTTTGCATTTAATAACAAGCCCCAGTGGAAATCTATCCCGAAGCTACAGCACTCCCCAGGGCTTAGACTCAGTATCCCATCAGGGAGGCCAAGGGGGTGGCCTGGGACGACGGCATGGGCTTAAGCGGAGGATTTCTCTTTCTAAATCACTGCTTGGGTTTTGCCCTCGAAGTACTCCATTTGTGGGTTCTCAAATAGGAACTCAGCCCTTGCAGAGTGACTCTCTGTGGGACCAAGCCTTTGCAGTGGGTTACGATAGAGTGGATTATGATAGGCTCTGATTCAAGCATCGCTTCCCCTTTCCAAACTTTTACAAAGCATCTTTACTTTCATTACCAGCTGCGCTCTCCAAAAAGCACTACAGTGCATTATTAAGGGGAAAAAAAATAAATCCCTTTTTAAAAACAAAGAATATTTTCAGAATTGCTTCAATAGCCAGGATAAATATTGATGAAGTTTCCTGTAATTACAGACCATGGTTCCTGTCTACCTCCCATTACAGATTTAATCAAAGGCAGCCTAAGTTTTTCCTTGAGTCATGAAAGTGATACCAAAATCATAAATAAAGAGCAAAGTTATATGCACTGCTTTGCAACTGATAAGATTGATTAGCTATTTCATTGCTGTAATTATAAGCTGCCACAACAAACAAGCAGCTACTTCATTTATTGTTCTACTCCATGCTCACCTTTGGCTGAAACACAGACCCAGCTATTTCACACCAGCATATTCTCAGGGCTTTTTCACTGATGCCCACAGAAAGCTTTCCTAGGTAATCTTCTGATTTAAGGGTGGGGAACCACCCCTGCTACCCTCAGCAACACACCAGGTCCGGGCCATGCTGCTACTTCACAGCCTCTCCAGTGCAAAGTTACCAACTGGTGTCAAAGCAAGACAGGAGGATGCCAGTGCCTCTTCGAAACAGCTCACCCGACCCCTCGCCACTCAGATACAAGGAACAGGGCTGGTGCTGCCTGCCTTTGGGGGAATGGACATGCTGGGTGACAGGGCCAAGGCTGCATTCTGTTTGTGGTGTCAGAGAAATCCCCTAACACAGCCCGTGGCTGGCAGCGTGGCCAGGGAGGGGGATGCAGCAATGGGACACGTCATGCAGCTCGGCCTCTTGTGCACAGAGAATACCGCACCCTTTTATAAATGCTTCTGCATGACACCGTGCCCATATTAGTGAACTGAGCCCTATTAATGAAAAGCAGCAAAGGTGCTGCAAACCCAGCTGGAAGTAAAAGGGATGTCAGCACCAAACTGGTCACAGACCACATTTTCAAAGGCATTTAGAGTCCCTCAGATGCCCAAAAGGCACCCAAAGGCGTCAAAAGACGCCTGCACCCGCTGAATCCATTGACAAATTTGGAAGGCATCAGGCCCGTTAGAAAATCCCAACCAACAACAATTTGCTTCTGAAAAACTGCCCCTGAGCCCCTTTAGGCTCCACATATGACTTGTTTCCCTAAATGACATTGGAAACACGATCAGAAAAATAAACCTGTTGACAGTGCCCGTGCAGATGGGCACTGCTGCTTTCCCTGTACACTGGCCCAGAACGGAGATTTCTGGTTTACTTCTGCTTTTACAACGCAGCGTGCCACAGGGGCTGGTGCAGGTTTACTCACCTGCACCGTACATCGTGGCCAACATGATGGAGGAGACCCACGCAATCTCGCCATAGGACGTGCCAAAGAAATCCTGGATTTCTTTGAAGAAGATGGCTATGCCTTTGGGGAAGGCATACGCGAAGCCGATCGAAACGAAAGCGCCGAAGACCACCACCCAACCCCAACCACCATCCGGCGGCCGGGGGGCTCGCCCCATGTTAGCAGGGGGCTGCATGGCCGAGCTGGGCGAGCGGCTGCCCAGCGCTCCTCGGGAAGCCCTGAAACACAAAGTACAAAGGTGCAGGGTCAGCCCCGGAGATGCTGCTCCCCCCAGACCCCCAGTCCGCAGCAACAGCATCACCCCGATGCAGCTTCGATCTCGTTAGTTATTTCTAACGTCACACCCCACCTCTGCCGTTTTGCGTTGCCGTTTGATGCAAAGAATATCAGCTATATCTAATAGTGCCTCCTGGCATCTGTACTGTGGCTGGGGGGGGAGAGGGACGGTGCCAGAAATACCCCGTGGAAGTGGGTGTAAGATTAGAAACGGCGGCTCCGACCCGGTGCACGGCCCCACTCGTGCGTACCCAGCCCCTCCCCACCCCTCCCCAGGCCCCCTCCGCAAGGCTATAGCCCCCGGACACGAGTGGGACCCCGCACCCCCCCAGGCAGCAGCAGCACCCACCTGCGGGAGCTCGGCGCGGCCGCCGGGACAAGCCGGGCCGGGGCGGGGGGAGCCACCCGCACCGCCCCACGCGGGACCGACCCGCCCCGGCCGACGGGGACACAGACCAAACCTCCTCCGGTTTTTACCTGCCTTTCTGCTTTTCCCTTCTCCCCCCGCCCCCCCCAAGCCGAGGCGTTGCGGGAGGCAGCAGCAGCACCCAGCCGCCCCGCGGGCGTTAATTAAACCATCCCCAGTTATTTAAACAGAAATTAATTTTTTGCCCCCGTGTTTCCACCAGCATCCCAGCTCTTTTCTCCTTCTTACAAAGTTACAGGCTGCTCTCCTGGCCCCGTACCACCACATCATTGCAGACTTGCCCAGCCGTCCGCCCGCTGTTTATGTTCACCAATTCGCTGTACATTCCAGTCTTTACATTGAAGTCCATCTGGGGAAACGTTAGCAGTGTTTGCTCCTGCTGGAAAGTTGCAGTTCCGCTACCAGACCCGCATCTTGCTCAACCTTGCCTCCCCCTGGCTTAAGGAACAGCCCCATGGGTCTTGGAGGAATTCAGCCACGTGCCCTCCCAGCCCCAATTTTGGGGAAATTCATATGGAAGTGGCAGGGGAGTATCAGCTCCCTGTTGCCTCCAGCTTCCCGGGAGAGGGAGGCCTTCTTCCCTCCATGTGTAACCATGAAGGTTGGGGTACGACCTGGGCAGATCTTATGAATCATTTTAGCAAAAGACATTTTGCCTGCAAATCAATTACCCTGCCTGCATTGCAGGTATGGCCCTTTCTTCCCAGTTCCCCTAAGCAGAGCTTCCATTCCCCCTTGGCTTCTCTGCGTGTTAAGGATCAGACCAACTCTTCCCTAATCGCCCATAAAGCTGTATTCAGTCCGTTTTCAAAAAAGACAACATAATGCTCAAAAACCAAGTCACACTAGTTAGGTGTGTGGAAATCAGCTGGTTTTAAAAGCTGCATTTAAACACTGCTGCTGATCACATTTTCTTTCCTCCTCTTCTTTTTGAGCCAAACACTCACTAGCCATGTAGGGAATGGGCTTCCCCCTCCCGCTCTGCCTGAGACAGGAGGTCCCTGCCTGCCCGCACCCTCTATGTGGGGATGCTGGGAGCCCTTCCCAGATAGTCCGGGAAAGAGCAAATCCCTGTGCTCGTGAAGGGCTCTCTAAGGCTTTGCCGTTGTCCCATCTCACATCCTTCTGGGCCTGTACACAGCTCTTCCCTCCCCAGGGGAGACAAAGCTCGCTGCTCCCAGCTGGTGTTTCTTCTCTAATTTTGAATTAACAACACAATTTTAACAGCAGTACCACTTTCGGTTCAGGTACAAATATGTCAGTTTCTGGTGAAACCAGAAGGAGCTTCCCTCCTCCCTACTTCCACCCTCCCTCCAACGCTCCCAAAACAGACCCTGTGTTACTGTAAATCCCATTTTTCTGCATAGGCAATTAAGCAATAATGGGGAAGAAAAAAAAAAAAATCAGTGCCTTGCTCAGTAATTTTCCTGGCACAGTTAATCTAGAGCTTTAACAACACATCTGTAAGATGTTTTATTACTACTGTTTCTTTCTTCCTATAAAACTGAGTAAACTTAAAACAACCAGAAGACCTTTACTCTCAGGTGCAGGGTCACAGTGTGATGACCTGAAGAGTTTGGTTCGGTACAGCCCAGACCCACTTTATGGGCCGTAGGATACCTGCTTTTACTGCATCACTTGTGCGATGTACAGTCCTGCGTGCACAAAGGTGCGGGGTGCAGTGGCGGGCAGTCTGCCATCGCAGGAGACAAAGTCTCTTCAGTATGAAAACCCTGTCTGCAGCTGAACAAGGGGCTGGCCAAGGGCACACAGCTGTTTTCCTCTGGTTTCCTACGGAGGGATGAGGGTTTGGAGTAATGGAGTTTTTTCTAATAAATGGGAATGAAGTTTGTTTCAGCAGCTGGTTTCTGTGTTCCGCCAAAAATAAAAAATTGGACTAAATCTAAATAAACACACCTGAGGTTGAACTTGGGCACATCCTTAGCAGCAGCGTGGGAGGTTGGGAGGGCAGATGGAAATCCCCGGTGGCAGAGGGATGAAGAAGCAGGTACAACTCCCACCATGACCTCAGCTGGAAGATGGGAGCTTCCTTTTGCAGAAATCCTAAATTTGGTGTTATATTTAAGACAGTCCTCCACAGCAGACGCCGGCATGACACCTTCTGGGTAAATGTTCACACAAACTGGTGGCAAACTCAAAACTGGAGCAGGAAACCAGTTGCAGCTGGAGGTACTGGGGGAAACAAATGATTTCTAAAGATGTCTGAAAACGATTAGTCTTTGCCCTTGTGTTGCTGCTCGGAAGAGATGCTCACAAGCAAAGCATGACAGCCTGAGGGCAGAGGGTGGGATTGACAGTAGAAATCCTGGGCTCACTAGGTCAAAAAGGACTTCCTTGCAATTTGGGGAGACTTGGGCTCATCTCACCATAGCTGTCTCCGGGAGTGCTGCCCCTCCATTTCGGGAGCACAGGCTCCCCCCAGGGCCAGGCACCGCTTACTCATCCGCAGCCAGCAGATGCTTCCTGGAGGGCAGGTTTTTTAATTTGCTGGCAAGCAGCAGCAAAATTGATTAAAATTGCAAAATACCGTTTCAAATGAGTCATTTCCCTATCGCAGTCCTCCATGTAAATAAGTGACTGCTCTTGTATTTCCAGTGCTCTGGGAGCAAGGCAGAACCTGAAAATCTTTCTCTCTCCCCAGAAGGGCCCATTTTCCAATTTTTGCAAAGCTTTCCATGACAGATCCCATAGATTTTTTTAACTCATGATTTTTAAATCAAATGAACTAACGTCCTTAACTTACTGAAGCCCAAGGTTTGATGAACAATATTTAAAATATAAGGTCACAAAAAAGTGACTAGCGTTGACAACTTGAGTGTTTTTTCTTTTCCTGGGAAAAAAAAAAAGGGAAAAAAAACTGGTCTCCCCTAAGAATGGAAGCCATTTCTATTTATTCTCAGTGGACCACTTTGGTATTTGGAAAGAATTTTGTTCAAAGCCTTTTACACAAGGCATTTTATTGCAGCCAAAGGTAGGAGCTACAACTCTATAAACCCAACAGTGTTTTTCCTTCATTAAGTCTTTGAAAGTCAATTAAAGGCTTTAGAAATTGCTTCCACGTTAAAATAAAAATCCATTCCTAGCTCTGCTGCATGAAAACATGAGTTTAGTGAGGACCTAAAGAGGTAAGTGCACTTCTTTAAAGCGTCCGTGATTCCCACTTCCATTTCTCAAAACTATTCCATTGTCATTTTCCATTTGCTCATAAAAAGCATCAGCAGTGAAAACTAATCCATAACTGTGGTTAAAATGGAGCTTCTGAATTAATGAATGAGTTTATAAGCCACAATTGTCCGCAAAACCGAAGGGCTGACCCCGCTGGCCCAGGATGCATTCCTGTTACTTTCCTCAGTGCAATCCGTCTTTGGGGAAAGATACCCCAGTCCTCTGAAAACAGGCAAACACATTTATGTTCCTAATAATATTCTTAACTTTTTTTTAAATCTAATATAGATTATTACCTGGGAAAAGGTTTTCATTCAGCAAAATTCTTGGCTCCGGACCCCAACCAGATGCAATCACAAAAATGCAAGCCTGGGGACAGATCAATAGTTCCCTGCCCGGCGAGTGCAGAATTACCCTTATGTCCCCACACTCTCCTCACCACTGAGTGTGACCAGGCTGATACAACACATTCCTCAGTGTTTAGCCACAAGACCTCCAGCATTCAGGGATTTACCACTAATATTTTCATGCTCGAGGTTTTAATTAAAGGGAACCTAACTCTGCCTGGTGGCTCCTGGGGCACCAAAAAGCGGGAGGGATTCCGGCAGCACCCAACCAATGCGGCACCCACACATGCTCCAAACGGGGCACGTGGGTCAAGCGTGGTCAATCCGCATGCCTTGACATCCCCATGGGTGTTTTGGGGGGGCCTTTAATTTCCACGCAGCCTCTTTGCCGCTGTGTGAGATGCTCTGCTGTGGGCAGAGCCACCAGCCCTGCACGTCCCTGTGCCTAGCAGTGGGGTGATACTGCACGGAGCCAAGGGACATTGGTGCTGGCACTGCTCAGAACCACCCAGGATGCTGGCAGAGCCTCGTGGCTCTCATTTCCACCAAGTAATGTTTTACAAGGAGGTCAAGGAGACATCAAAACAGAAAGTAATGAAATGTCAAGCTTGCTTTTTGCTAAACCCCAGTATTAATAGCATGGAGGCCTGGTAGGCAGAGGAATTCATATGACATGAAATAACTCTCTCCAGAGCCAGCAGACTTCTTAGATGGCTCCAGCCCTGTGTCTGTGCCGTCAAACCAGCCAGGTGCACGAAGCATCCCTGCTGGATGTGCTGGTTTCCTGGAGATGATAAAATAAACCGAGCAGTGATATCACTTCTTTTGTTTTTCCCCTGTTGCAGGAGTTTAATCAGCAGCCCAAACCAAAACATTTGTGTTGGTAAAAAGATGGCTAAAATTAATCTAAATCTAATAACTGGAATGTTTTCACTGGGGAATTAAAACAAATTATTCCTTTGCTATTGCATCCTCGTCTCATTTACATTTTAATCCCAGAAGAATCTTCTTCTGTTATATTTGGAAAATGACTGCATAGAAAGGGAAAAACAACATGGTTGAAGTACTGAAAGATGCATCGAGAATTGAGCTATTAACTTTTATGGCAGAAGTCTGGCTATGCCAAGCTCTGAACGATTGAAAATTAGGGCAAATATTGTGGGTTTTCCCAAACACGGCTGAATGCAGAGCCTAGTGGCATTTCAGATTGTGCACACAAACATGGGCAAACAAACAGCTAGGGCATAAGGTTGTGTTGAAAGTGTAATTACACATTAGCCAGAGCAGAGCAGGTCACTCTTTCATTTGTACCAAAAGTAAAGGGGACTCTTTACATCTTCTTCTGCTTTTTTTACAGCTTCTGCTGCTTTCAGCCAACTTACTTAAGAGTCACTGCATAATCCCAGTTTTACCTAAAATAAATATTTTCATGGGATCCTGTGCATCCCTTCACTTAGGAAGGTGTGAAATGATGGTAACGTACTAGAAAGGCAGCAACCACCTAAATCCTTGGAGTTGTTTCCAAGGGCAGTGTTTGCCCCTGCCTTGAGTTACCCCAACCATATACCACGCGATGCCTGCTAGGTATCTTAGACCTCTTTGCTTATGATGCTACTTTACTACTTTTTTCACCCTGAATAAATTTAGCCGGTCTCCACAAGGTCACAGCCTGCAAACACAGAGAGAGTTTCTCGGCAGTGGATGTACCCCCCCGCGTACTGCAGCCCAAGTAGGTGGGAGTGGGCTTGCCTCTGCTGAGCCAATGGGTCTCCTGTAGCTTCTGATGGAAATATTCCTGTGAGAGCTTCCTTACTCATTTCAGTGAAAAGAAACCACGTTAGCAAAGATCTGCAGCTCATACTGTCAAAACTAATCCAATTAATTGTGACTGCAGGGTCCAAACACATCCAGCCCCTCTACAAGCACCTTCTCCAAGGAGTGGCCTTAAGCAGTTGTGGCACAGCTGGAGCCAGAAGACCAATCTATCTCCAAGGCTGTCCTGCCACAAATAAACTTTCAAATAGTCATCAACAGGACAGAAAGAGGATCACCTGCCTAAGGGCTGCCTGAATAATGCTTCAACAAGGTGGAGAGCTTTACATCTCATTAAACCCTCCTGATGTTCGAGAGAGGAGAAACATGACAGGGCCACCATGAAAAGCAATTCCCGCTCCAGAACAGCAAAAAGCTGGAACTTCACAATGTTGGCTGAGCCTGAAATCAGGGTCAGCGGCCTGGGGACAGGAGGACCTCACACAGGTTTGCAAGTATCTCTGTGACACTGTTGTTTGCAGATCATAGTACTCTGAGCCATTATATAATGCAGGTATTTTCCCCAAAAATTAACCCCACCTCACACAAGTTTTAAGGTATTAGAGGGATAGTGCATTAAAGCTACAGGAAACTATCATAAAGAGGCAGCTGGGGCTTTGTTGGGATTTTTTCCCCCCCCCTCAAATAAAACTGTTGTGACAAATGATCGTAACTCCACGAGGACTTTTCTTGATGTGAGTTCCCCCAAGAAATCTTCCTCTAGGACTCTGGCATTCTGGGAGCAGGTACTGCTGCTGTTTTCTGCATGTATGCTGGGCACCTTTGATTTGCTTCAAGGACAAGGATGCATGGAGCAGAAGCCAAATCTCAGCTGACACCACACAGCTTTCGTCACCAGTGAGGCTGTTTGCTAGTCACTGCAAGAGAGCGGGTGGGAAACAGGACCGCAGGATCAAGTTTGCAGCCACTCTGCACATAACCAGCTCCACTTCATGGGGTGGAGGAAACCCAGCAGGCTCCTTCATTACCTTTTAAATTCAGTTAAATGCTGGGATATGGAAAGGAGAAACAGAATCAAATGTGGGAAGAGATTAGTTCTGCATCATGCAGTGTGGATAGCTGTGTATAACATCACCTGAGGCTGAGCAGCCCTCTGTGCCCTTAACACAGGGTGATGCAATACACAATATTACTGTAGGTAAACTCGGCTGGGCTCCTGTGCCTGCATTTTCTGTGTTGCTTTGTCCTTCTGACTGACCGTTGTCCAGCAGATCAAGCACAATGCTTTAGTATTAACTTTCAAGGTCTTACACAAATTGGTCTTTAGGAGCTTGTTGAACTTTTGACACTGTACATCCATGTTACCCCACAAGATCAAAAAAGGGAGACTTTTGGTCCAAATGCAGTATTTGCTCAAGCTTGCTGTAATCCTGAGTTTACAGACTGACCTTCCCAAGAGCCCCCTAAGTGCCACAGAAATGACTCCTTGTAAGACAGGCTTCAAAAATCCACCTATTACCTCGGTCACGTTTATAGGGGACTCTATCACTTAACGTTCCTGGAGACCTTTGCGAAACTGAGTGTTTTCAGACACAGAATAATTTGTAAAATTTCAGTCAGTTGTCAGCCCCCTTTCCTAAACACCATGCTTGGGGCTGAGATTTTCCAGGCTTCTAGTGCTATAGATCAGCAGATCAAACTTTGCAGCTGAAAGATGAAATCCTGGCTCCACTAAAGGTAATGGCAAGGTGCCTGCTGACTTCAGCACAGCCAAAGTTTCACCCAGAAATTATATTCAATGTTACTGTTTGTTAAAGCTTTTTTTTTTTTTAATTGCTCTAGTGCAAGAAACACAGGCTGTCCTAAAAGACTACTTTGTAAACAGTTAGCTGTAGCATTTCTGAACATTGTAAAACTAAATTAGTGTTTAAAGGCATAATTCTCCCTGAAGGGATCCCCTCCCTGCCCTGAGCCCCTCTGAGGAGGCTTTGCTGGTGCTTTCCTCCTCTCTCAAAGGCAGCATGCAGCTTCACTGGATGTCACAGAATTGTTCTAGATTTATGCTGGTGTAGCTGAAAGGAAGATCAAACTGAGTATTCAATTATTTATGCACTCAAAGATATTTATTCCCCAAGATGAAACTCCTAAATCTGTTATTATTGCCATTCCCTCTTCTATTACTATTAGCATGCTGCTGCTTTCAGATCTGTGGAGATGTCAGCACCATTTACTGGAAACAACAACTGAAAGATGAGAACATGACAAGGAAATGTTTAGAATTATTAATTGTTCGCACAGAGGAGATAATTGATCTTCTTTAATTCTAGAAGAGTCTATAATCATTACACAGGGATTCTTTCTAAGACTTTTTTTTCAAGATCTATTTCTTTCATAGTTTTTGTTTTGTTTTGTTCTAACCCAGATGCTACAATGATTTAAAAACTGAGTGAGATGAAGAGCAACAGCTACTGCACCACAGGACAGACCCCCAGAGAGGAAAGGTGCTCTTGCAGAAATGAATACAGGTGTTTGTGAATATGCCAGGAAAGGTGGGACAGGACCCCCTGCCAGCACTGAGTTCTTAGCCCAAAGTCTGTGTAAAGGTAAATGCAATGCTGAAAACAAAAAGTCATCTTGCTTCACAGCATCTCATATTTTCCTGCTTACGCTGACACCCTCCTGTTGTTACATGTGACATCTGGGAAAGTCAGGCACTTGCACATGCGGCTGTAGTTTATAACGATAGCTCTGCAGCAATAAGATTTCATAAGAGTCTGGATTTAAAGATGGGAAGATCAATGATGAAAACCACAGGTTTTATACTGTAACAGCTTCTCCCCCCCATCAAGATCACTGACAGCATTTACCTTGCTGTACTCTCCTCTGTATCTTCATCCAGGTGTCGAGGGCCCTAGCTCAGGGAATGTGGAAAATGAAAAACCAGAAATTTCAAACAGTCTGAGACATGTCTGACATTTGGTGCTCAGTTTCAGATATCTGATTTTCAGACAGCCCTGAACAGCCACCCTGAGGACACGAGCCCTCTAACAGCCCCCACAGCCTGAGTCTCTCTTCAGTCTCTCGCTCAGACTCCGTTAGCCCTTCTCTGCTCCTGACATGAAACTACCAGAGCCAAACAGTGGCCAGAGAATACACGTTCATTGTTTCAAGGGGAAATAGGTGTTCAGTAGAGCTGCTGATTTAACAACCCTGAAAGTGAACCTTTCTGTCCACCTGCAGCAGAGACCGTAGCCAAGAGAGCCCAACGAAACCTCCTCGCTGGCTGGCCGATCGGCTCCAGCCAGACCTGAAAAGGCTCTTTCTGCAAGCAGGGAAGCAACTCATCCCTCACACCTCTCTGGTCATGTACCTCCCGAACCCCAAGCGTGCCATTCAGCCCCGGTGGGTTAGCGACATTGGTACCCGTCCACGGGGAATGGCCTGAGACCAGCTGCTGGCTCAGTGGCAGTAGAAGCCTTCAGTCTCCCTCGACAAGGGCTAGATTTGAATCAGTAAGTAAAAAGTCACTTGTTCCCGTGCCAGCTTTCCAAAGCACACAGTCATCTTGGGAATCGCACCACTTCTGTACACAGGGTGTACCCTGACATTTGTAGTGTGTGACCCAGGAAGCCTCCAAACCGCACCATCCTGAAGGTGAGGAGGTACCGAGAAGATCCCTCCATCTATGACTTAATAGTCTTTCCCAAAATCTGTGTCACTGACTTTGTTTGAGAAAGAATACAGGCTTAGGTAGATGTTCTTAAGTGTTAATCCTTTTACGTTTCACCCTTGCAAAACAAGCTAAGAAGAACCAAGAGTCTGCAAAGAGCCCAGCAATAACCTCCAGCAGCCACACCTCACAGGCATCAGCAACCTAAAAGCAAGATGGTCTTCCACTAACCATTAACAGCAAGATACACACCAGCTACTCAGATCAAAGTGGCAGACTGATACTTGGCATCAGTATCCGAGGCAAACATCCCTCTGAGAATATCCACTTGGAAATTTCATTGAGGACAAGCAGTACCTTCCCACAACCTTTGCACAATGGCAACTTTTGCAGCCCAGGTGCAAGTACTCAGTGAACATTTTAACTTGAAGTAACCAGTGGACATATTTGTCCTTTCAGAAAGATTCTGAAGAGAGAAATCTAAAACATCATCCCTTAATAAATGACTTGCAGCAAGATTTTAACAACAGAATTAAGGAACATTTAAAAACATATTTATGTACTATCTTGAAATTTACATGCATGTATGCCATGCCTGTTCATCAGCAAAACTTCAGGTTTTGAGTTTCCAGCATCTTCGCTACAACCGTGAGCACAAGAAACACATTTTTTGTTTCAAAAAGAAAGCCAAGAATATGATAGAACAAAAGACGCAGTACTAAATATGCTGAAATAACTGTCCAAGACTCAAATAATTCCACTACAGCCAAGCCTCCACCCACACATAGCAAGATTTCTGACGAAATAACAAGAATTGGTGACATCATATATGCTGTCAATAAAATACTCAGCAGTACCAGTTTTCTCTGTTTTGCCAATGTACATCATCAGAAAACAGAGCACCAAACTTGTAGTTAGAGCTTTCCAAGAACTTTCTCAAAGAAATACATTCTCCCCTCCCCTTTTGGTGTAGAGATCAGACCTCCTCTTTTCCAAAGAAAGATACAGTCTTGCTTCACTTACCTCCTCCATAGGTGGTAGCACACATGATGGATGTTATCCAGGCAATCTGGCTGTAGGAAATGCTGTAAACAGCCTGGAGCTCTTTAAAGTAGATTGTGAAAGCTTTAGGAAAGGTATATGCAAACCCAACTGAGACAGAGGCTCCAAACACCACTGCCCACCCCCATCCACCATCAGGGGGTACGTAGCCCAGGTCTGAAGGGACTGGAGGAGACATGGTCAATCCAGATTTCAGAGCAAAAACCACTTCCCGGTGTCCTGCAGAGCAGAAGATACGCGTGTTTTACAGAATATGCATTTCATGTAATCAGGCATAATTTTAAAGTGTAGTAAAATAACTTAGATGTACACAGGATCACCCGCTCTTGAAGCCTTATCATTTGCTGGCTATTAAGAGTCTTATTGTTCAATTCTAACACAACCAAAAGCACCCTTCCCTCTCCAACAAACCTATCCAGCCCTTCCACCTGTATTTTAAATACAGACCCTCAAAATACTCCTATGGTTTCCACATTCAGGGTTGGACCTCATTCAGAACTGAAGTTAATGCCTCCATTTTCTCCTCCACATCCATCCAGCACCTTGGTGTCTCACCTCAAGAGATGGCTTCTGTAGGTTGCCCCTGTCACAGTTGCTCAGCCCGTCCCTCTGGAGAGAAGCAGCTGCCACAGTTGTATTGTTTTTAGGGCAAACACTTCATTGTGTACTTTTCAGATGTGGGTGGAAAACCTTATGATTTCCCATTATCCCTGCTTTAAAGAATAATTCCCATTACATGAGCAGCAGGCAATCGGTCCCACAGTGCATCCAGCTCCCCCGTTCTGCAGGGGGACAAGGCTCTCTTGGCTGCTTGCTTCCCCCGAGCCAACTGCGAGCAACTGCTTGCAAAGTGGCTGAAGTTTCTCCCTACTTAGGGGCAGCAATTCCTCTTGTGCCTGGCGCCTGCCAGGTTAGCAGATTATGCTCAGGAGCAACACAAATCAAAGAGGGCATTCACGCATTTGCATTCTTCCCATTTTCCCTGGCCATTAAAACAAAAGGGAAAAAAAAAAAAAGAAAAAAAAAGTAAAACCTACATGCTTCTCAGGAGTTAATCTACAAGTCTCCTTTTAAGGTCAAGACATTAAACCAGAGAAAAGAGGAGTAGGTCCCACAGCAAAGGGTGCCAGGTAGGTGCACCTATATCTTTGTGGATAAAAGATGGTTTATTGACTTTATATATTCCAAACTCAGAAGCGAGTGAACCTGATAGGAAAGGGCATCATCAGAGCTAACGGGAAGGAGCAGGCCCAGATATCAACTGGACACATTTTGCTGAACATCAGAGGTAGCAGTCAGCTAACTGGGGAGAAAGGGACCTTTGCTTATCTTGGAAAAAAACAACAACAACAACAAAAAAAAACAACTTAGGAAAAGTATAGTGTAATTTGCATCTATTTGAGAGTCCATTGCCTCTTCAGAGATGCAGTTTGGATTCAAACTTAAGTAGGAGGACACTACTGCAACAGTAGAGAAAAACCTCTTATTTTAAGCTAGTGATGTGCTTACAGATATAGTCCTGAATTAAAGCTTTCTTTCATCTACTTTTAGTGTTATCACTTAACAGCTGTAATATGGGGCCCTTACGCTACAGGCTTCAAGCTCCCCCTATGTTTGGACAACTATTGCACACGCAGTAGAAAGAGACACGCTATCCCCTCTCCAACCTCAGCAGCACGCTAGGGCACCCCCAGATTGTGAATTGAACTTACAGCATTAAGACAAGGAGTTGAAAGACAGTTCAAGAACACTGTATAAATATAATGAGAGCTGGTTCGTAAACTCTCAAACTGCTGTAAGCATTTATTCCCTGCTCCCATGAAGACATTGTCCCAGAGTCTCCCACTTCTTGTTAATTGCTTACCATCTAACTCAAGTTTATCCACTTCTATTTTATAATGGCTTTGTGCTGATGGTGTTATACAGCTCAAAGGCTTTCTTCTCTTCCCTGGTGTTATCCCCTGATGGTTTTACTGAGAGCAGTCATATCCCTTTTAGCCTTTACTTCACCCAGGTAAAAAAAGCCGTATTTTTCCTCTCTCCTTAATAAGGACCATGGGAACAGAGAACCTACCTTCCTCTGTTTACCTGTATCCACAGTGCCCGTCATTTTAGTGGCAGCTAAAGGTTGCAGAAGGGAAAACAGCCCCAACTAAGGAGAATAACACATTGCTTTTGGACCAGATTCCAGATATATCAGGAAATAGAGATAAGTTTAGGAATCCCTTTGCAAAATAGTCTTCATCAGTCCTCCACTGACAGTTTTCAATACAACCCCCAAACAATAATTGTTGCTTTTTTTCTATCATTAACTTTTCTTCACTGTCTTTTTTTGCTAGAGACTGAGACTGTTCAGCTCCATTTACACTTTATTTAAGGAAATTTATGTAAACCCATGGCTCAGTGTTGCAAAGGTATCACTGCTGGTTCTGGAGGCCCTCAAAGGGTGAGGGGTTACACTGGAGAAGGATCATCACGTCAGTCTCGTTTTCGCCTTCATCCCTTGGCATCCGCTGCCAGCCACTGCGGGTGAGAGGGACTTGTGGTCAGATCCAGTCTACAGCACATGGAGATTGCACTGCACGTGTGGCTGCAAGCTTTGCTTCACTGAGACCCACGTGAGGTTTTCTTGCCATTTACAGCCCGGGATCTTCACTGGAAAATGAAAGGAAGGTGTGGTGGAAGAAGTCCTTTTTCCTAATTGGCCTTTAAATTAAAGCCAGTTTATTCCATTGCTTGTCCAGGATTACCACAGGTACATCTGCACAGATAAGTCCAAGCAGGCACGACTACTGCTCACGTTTTGAGGTGGTCACATGCCTGCAAGTCTGGGACAGGAGCTGTGCAGCCATGAGAGCCATGCAGCCATGAGAGCTTTGCTATCCTCTGGGTAGCATGCCTGTCTGGTGTGCACAGAAACGGGCAGGTAAAGAAACCCGTGTCAGTCTGTACCTTCAAAAGCACTCTTTAAATGGGCCAAGAGCTGCTGCACTCTTCGCTTAGTTGCTCCAAGGGTCACCTGGCAAATGCATACATAAGAACTACTCAACTCTTAACATAAAGGAAAACCCACACAGCCCTAGACCTCTGTCCAAAGCAGATGAGCAAAACCTGATTGTAAATGGAGAAAACATTAGTCCAAGATGCTAATATTTAATAAATCCAGTCTTGAAGGACTCTAATTTCCACCTGGGTAACATCCAGGGTAGCAAGTTGTTGGGTTTTCTAAGATTTCATTGCTATATCAAGAGAGGACCAACTAAGAAGTCTTTTACAACAATAAAACAATAAAGAATAATGAAAATGTCCTGTTACACTATGAGGGATGCTGTGCTATAATTTCAGCAGCAAGGAAGATTGTACTTGCGAAGTTTCCCCTGTTCTGATATTAAGTAATAAAATGGTCTGATAGAAATTCGTGGAACATTATTTTTCCATTACAGGCATCCAGAATACATGGAACAAGTTATTCTGACGCAGAATCTATTATCCCCTATCATCTAAGTTTCTCCATAGAAAAACGTAATTGTCTTTTAGCTTTATATTATCTATACTTCCTTACTGTAGGGTGGGATTTTTAAAGAAAATCCAAGTTAAAGAGTAATACTGGTGATGTTGAAATTACTGTCCATTGACAGGATGTTTAAGAGCTTTTATTACTTATCAAATATGCATTTCATCACACTGTTTCCATTTATGGTTATTCTACCCAATTTAGGCCATTCGAATATTATGGAGAACACCAAGCTCCCAAAAATACTGATGTATCCTAGAGGTTCTGAAATTAGACAACATAAAATTGATTAAGGGGTGAGCATAGTGAGGACACATTTCCTTATTTAACATTATGTTTGGTATTCACAATCTACCAAAGTTTAGGATATGCAAAAATTCTCAGGTCCCCCAAATTAAAATCTTTTTTGGCAGTCCTTTAAAAAGGTTGAGCCTGAACTTTAAATTTATTTTCAGGGATTAACAAGAAAGGTTTTTTTATTACCACCGATTCATTCTGCTTGTAAAACTGTAACTAATTGTACACCACCTTTAAAAGTCTTACATTATGAATATATTTGTTCATTTAATTCAATATTCTGTTTAATGGGAGATTTATTGAGAAGACATTAGCATAAAATCAGATTATGGTATCAGCTTCATTGTCCAGCTTTTCTATATCAAGGCTAATTCTTACATACAACACAGAAAATCAAAGAGAGGAACTGAAGTTAAATGAAAATGTAGTGTACACTAAAAAATAAAAATCACCTCAGTTGACTCTTACTTCCCTGACTGTAAAACAAGGCTTCCAGAGGATGACTTGGAGGAACTGAACTGTAGGGATTGTTTTAACAGAGTTTAATAGCCTGACCAATGAACAGACAGTAATGTGATACATTTACATTCTCCCTTCATTTCTCCTGCAGCACCCCCATGGTTTGTGGGGACATCAGCACTAATGAGGGCCCAGGACCATTCTCTCATGGGGCATTACCACCCTCTTAGCTATGCCTTTGTCACCTTAAAGGTCCTCTGCACCAGCCCCCCATCTTCTACAGGTCTGCTCTTAATGTCCATGTGGCAGCAGAGCAGCTCCTTCTCCAATATCCACTTCAAGGAAAACTTGTATGTTTTGATTTTACTTTTTAATAACTGTTCTCTAAACTGTTTGATGTCCTCTGGGAAGCCCTCATTTTCTTATGTCAATGCCCATTTACCTCCAGGACCATGCTGGGTTTTTCCCCTCAATATTGTTCCGGCCCTTCCACATCACTGAAGTAAAATTACAGACCTATAATTTTCTGGGTCATATTTAAATGAATGGAGACATTACATTTCATTTGTTGTTCTCCAGTTGGACTGTGCCTGGAATTTAATTTGTCAGCTCTTTGGGATAATCACATCTCACCCCATCCTTGACAGGTTTTATNCCCCCCGCTTTATTCACTTTTTATTGTAGCCGAGGAAAATCATGAGAGGTTGCCTTTGTATAGCCATGGTCTGGCTCAAATTCACTTGTAGGCTCTCTCATTTTACCCCTATTTCCTTTTTGTGAAGTTATACATGTCTGGACTTCCTGTTTCTCCAACCACTATTCCCTATAGGCTTCCTACTTTATTCCTGGTACTTTTTTTTAGAGTTAATTATTCATTGGCCACATCTGGACCTTCTTTATCCACTATACCCTCCTCTTTAGGAAACTGGCTGTGGCTGCTATCAACAACTTCAGAATAAAGAAATTCCAGGCCTCTTGCACAATCAAGGCCCTTATGTCTCGATCGATCCAGTTGGTATTACTATCTTCTTTCCTTAATTTATTGAACTTTTGTCTTTTGTAACTAACATATACAATCGCAGTCCTCCATTCTGTAAGCCACATCAACTGGGGACCATTCTTGGACTATACAATTATTTTCTACAACATTTATTTGGTTGGGTTGTTTTTGTTGTTAAATGAGAGCACTATGACAAATCAAAACCAAGCCTAATGCAGCTTCACCTGTTGATTCAGGGACTCCCTGGTACCGAGTTCCCCTCAATCTAAGCAAGCCACCATGCACCAGACATACAAACTCACTAACCGCCATTCAGTGGTACTGCTCTCTCTTCGGCAGAGGTGGGTGCCACTCGGACTCTGCTCCCTGTGGCACTCCAGTTGCTGGCTCCTCTGCAAGCGACCTACTCAGCTTTTAAAGCCATGTGCTGAACTCTTCCCCCAGCCCAGATGCAGCTGAGATCAAAAGTTGAGATCAGAGGCTGTATCCTCAGATGCAAGATCTTTCTGTAACTTGCAACACCCTCTGCCACCCGACCCCTCAAATTACATCCAAAGGCAACCACACCCCACATTAACTAACCTTTCATGAACAAGGATGGTCCTTCGCCCACCAGGGACAAATTCAGGGCAAACTCCCCATTTGCAGTGCTCAGAGTGCTGGCCTCTCTCAGATCTCTGTGGATGTTAATAAATTATTTGTCAGATATCCATTTTCCTTCCTCCCTCTCTTCCCTGTACATATTAACTTACTCTTTCTTTACGACACATTTCTGCAGGCTCTGCTCCCACTGTCCTCCGGGGGAATTGGCATATGGAAAGCGCCTATCTTTGCCCATCCTGCTATAGCAATTTTAACTTTCTGGCTGAAATTCTCTTGCATGACCTCTAGGTCACCTAAAATCCTGTGTCAGACTTAGTTTGTTCACTCAGGAACAAATGAAGGGATTCACAGGCCACAGCAACACTTACCAAGGGGTAAATTTCACCCTGGAGTGAAGGGAGGGGGTACAGAAACTTCCTGAACTTCTTGCCAGTAACTAAGCAGTTGACTTGGACTAGTGAGCGAGCAATGTCCACAACATAAGTCTGCTCTTTGCAGAGGTTTATATAACCCAAATTCAGTAAGAATGTTTCCACAAGACTTACGTTGCAAATCCCCATTTGGGGGATTTAAAACATTCCCCTGCCATGTTTATAATCCAGACGCTGCAACGCACTACTTAAGCACAAGAAAAAAAACAGGAAAAAAGCTGACTGAAGGTGGGCCAGGGTAATGTTCTCATCCAATCTGAGTAGAAAACTCAGCAGAAAGGTAAACACAGACAAAGAGAAAAATTATTCAACTGAGCTAGCTTTGCAAGTCAGCATCTACTGTAACCTGTATTTCCTGCCTTGTAGCCACATACAGTCACCCATGCTATTTCTTATTGTCCCAGAAAAAATATCTTCCTTGCAAGGACACGATGAACGCTTAAAACCATACACTAGCTCCCAGTTTACATTAATAAGAAAGGCTGCCACCAGTGCTATCGCAGCCGGCTCAGATGCTCTTCTCACAAATACAGGACACACAACACACAATAGTAACAGCATGCTAAAAAAGTCTCCAATGGTCAAAAGACAGCAAGACAAATTCTTGGGAGAAATCCATCAAGGGATGGATACATACAAAGATGCCACCTCTGACATTGCGGATTGCAAATTGCTGGAGACTGGGTAGTATTGACAGGTAGCTCCATTCTTGTCTCCCCAGGTATCCACCATTACTTCACTGTCAGGGAGAGAATACCAGTTGGACATACCTTGGTTGGATCAATCTTATGGTTCAGCTTTTTCTACCTCACTGGTCATGGCTTCTACCAGTAATTCTATCTAAAAATGTTTTACAACCAGAAACATAACAAGCATATCAGGTGTTTTTCTGTCTTTGAAAAGGAATAAATCCTTAAATGAGAATTCATTACAGATTGCTCGAGATGCATGTGGTCCTCTGTGCTCTGTCCCATAGGAGCTCATCAGCAGCTGCCTATTGAAGAGGCTGCAATCACACCAGACCTAGAGTTCATGGGACTCATTTTCTTTCAACACTACACTTTTAGGAATAATGTTATTGTAAAAACTTAATGGCATTGCAAAAGATTAAATTCCTTTAGACTTTTAGAATTAAGTAGCTTCTACACTGCTAGTCTTTTTCTTCCAAAAATGTGCCTTCTCCTTTGCTTGCAGACACTTGATAGTTCCCTTTGCTCTGAGCCATTTTAGACTGATGCTTTACCAAATCAAAATATGAATTTCCCTTTGTGAAATTATATTGTCCCTCCTTCCACCCCTGTGTTAATAGCAATTGCCTAAATTATAAAGGTTTTCTGCTGACAGTTATTGGGCTGTGACCATTTGTATGTGCTTCAGATACAACAGCAATTCAAACTACTGAGACTGCTTTTCAAAATGACTTTAGAAAACCTTGGTCACCTCCATCAGTGGTCGAGACTGACAAAAGCAGCAGAAACTCTCCTTTACTATTTCATTGGCCTAGGAAAAATTGGAATTTGAATGACTAATTGGATGGCTCTTTCTTCTCAACACTTGCTCTCCATACACTAGTTTTGATGTAAAATGTGGTACATCTTTTCTTTCTTTTATTTAAGAAAAACAAAATGCAAATTTGCAGTGTAAATACAATTTAAGCACTTCATTTATTGGCTGTGGGAGAAGGTAAATTGATGTTCACCAACTATTCCTGCCCCTGAACTTTTCAGAACGTTTGAAGAAATCTGTTACTGAAGGAATATGAACAGAATCAAACTGGAAGGGTATAAACTAATTCAAAATTTATCTGCAAATATTTTTCTGCAGCTGATGTATCACATACCATCTTGACTTCAAATTAATTAATCTAATGAAATTTAGAATTGAGTTTACACATAACCAAAACACTACATATGTATCATTAAAAAGAGAGAATAAAAAGTTGGCACAAACCAAGCATACAGTTCGTACTTCTTACATTTGGACTGGAGGTTGCCATCTTTCTGTGACAGTAAGAGCTGCAGAACAGAGGTCACATGCAGGTCTAAGGTGACATGGGAACAGAGAGAGTATTCCTTTAAATGGATTTATTTGGTACTATTTTGGTTGATGTTTTACAGGTATGTTACCATTGCTAGTACTCAGTGACACTTAAAGATCTAAATAAGCACATACTGTCTTTTAACAGGTCAGACTCCACACTTCAGAGACGGTAACAGGCCGTCAGGGCACACAGCCTCCTGTCCCGTTAACCTGTTGTGGCTGTGGGGCCAGGCTCTGCCCTGGTCCACAGCCGCAGAAGGTGGTAGGACATAGGAGAAACCTGTGACCCACTTTTATAGAATTGCATGCAGCAATGGTCCTTCCATGCTGGGAAGGCCTCACCATCACTCAGGTACTATGAAGAGTAGGACATCATGCTTTATCTATTCACCTTTTGTTCCTCTTCAGGCATACCTATGCCTTCTTTACTCAAAGCTTATAACATGCAGGAAGCCCCCTAACCCTTCCAAAACAGTCAAACACAGCCACATGTTCCCCAAGTGGGGATTTTTAGCATTTCCATGAGGAAACACAGTATTTAGGGTTTTATACATGTGTTCAATTACTCTATCTGCTAACACACACACCTCAACTTCTGAGATGGTGTCTGGTTTAAATTACGTTTTGTGGAGAGCCATTGCTTTCAAAGATGTAAAGAGTCTGTACATACAGGTTTTGTGTGCAATTACTTGGCTAAAAAGGAAAGAGATCTGACTGCCACCTCCCATAAGGGAAAGCTGACAAACGCAACCTCTGTTATGCTTCAGAAAATTCACTACAGAGAGATACATTAGAAATCAGTTAGTTTTGCTGCTCCTGAAATAACTTGTTAAACTGTAGCTTGATCACATAAACTTAGCCGAAGTTAATAAATAGCTGCCTTTTAGAGTGGCTAGTTGCATTATTATTTGTGTAAAGTACAGAAACAGGTAAATCAGCACTGAGACACATGGGACCTTAACTAGATGTTAAGAAAGGAGGGAGGTTCAAGTTTTGTTGGTCTAACTCTTCCCCCTTTGAGAGGCAGAGAAGGGAGTACATGTTGCAAAGAGATAAGGAGAAAGCAACGGCTGGGTGGTTATTTCTACACCTATTGCCTGCACGAGTGCCCGACTGCTAGATATTGCCTTGCACGCAGCATACGCGAGTGTACTTCTTCATAGCTTCGGGGCTACGAAGAACCAGGGCATGGACTCAAAGTGGACTGCCATGGAACAAAGCTGGTGGATTATTTCATTTAAGTAACATTACTTTGTTTTGGGGGGCTGGAGGGGTGGGGTGTCCTATTCCTCCAGCAAATGCTTCCAAAATAACATGCCTTGCTTCCCAAAGGATGTCTGAAAGAAAAAAAAACATGGCCAGAAGAGAATTCCACCCACCTCAGGACAAAAAAACCCCAACAAAACAACAGTCTCTCAAGTACCCATCTATTTCTCTTCAAAAAATACTTCACAATTTACTTTAGTGTCCAAAGAAGGAAAATCCTCTTTGACGCTTAGAGAGCATAATCATTTGCCAAACTGTGGCAAAACTGCTCCCTTAGTTAGCTGTTAGCGCTCCTCATACCCAAATAGGTTATATCAGCCGTTGCTGTGCATTATTTCACATTCTAATGCATGCCAAGCGTTAAGAGGATTTCACAAGAGCTACTAGGAAATTTGGGGCACAGTGGGACAATTCATTTATCTTGTTATTTGCCATGAGGGCAAAAGAGAAATTAGAGAATCAAAGAACATGGTCAAACTACTCCTGTCCCAGTTTTGGCTCTAATCCCCCTCCCTGGCCATTGCAAACCCAGAGCGCCTTCCAGATATTACTTTGATGACCTAGCTGAAAGTTTGCAGGTACCTCCATAAACATATTTTATAAATCAGACAACAGCCACTACTTAACTCATAGCTACCCTGACATCCTTTTGAAGGAGCCATGAGCACTGCAGTGAAGCACAAAAACCATTCAGATGTATCTGAAGAGTGAGGTGCTCGCTGAGGCTTCACTACAAACTACAACTGCTCCATTCAGTTTCTTTTCCCCTCCGGTTAAAAAAAACCCCAAACTTATAAGGAGGTAATTCCAGTTAGCTTCTGAAACTTTAGCTTTGTCCAAACTGTGGACCCGAAGTTAATTTGATTTGTCCTCAGGAAGCCAATGCAATTTGGTTATCTTTTTCTTGCAGTCTCTTGTTATTTTGCTTTGATATAACTTTTTCCCTTGGGGATCGCAGAGGGAGGTCTCTTTTTTGTTCTTGTCAGCTTTAGCTCTTTCTTGATTTCTTTAAGTCTCATGCATGTTGCCATCACATGGCACTAGAGGATTTTCCCTTATAAGTTCTTAAGAGTTTTGGACAGAGCAAAGGTGCTCCAAAGGAGACAGCAGACAGGGAGACTCAGGTTAGGATGGTTTTACCATTTAAGTATTTGGTAACTACAACTGCAACTCCATACTGGGGATGGACAATTTGGACTCTCAGTCACTATTTTATTAGCAAACTCCAGAGACAGCATGAAAGTACAGCCAAATCTAGTTAGACCTGTCTGCCTAAGAGAAGCCATTAGTATTTCGTGGCCCCAGCTGAGTCCTTGGCTGTGGAAGCAAGTAGAAAACGCATATAGTTTAGTGTGCACTGTTGATTTATTCAGCCCACTAAAATAAGTTAAACAGCAAGCCTACCTCCTCTGTGCTGGCTTCATCATTTTTTCTGCTAGGTCTTCAAAAGGACACGTCCATGGTTTTTAACAGAAGCAGTTGCAGGTCTGGACAGGAATGCAGGAAGGCAAGCAGTGCCTTTGCTCTGCTGGCTAATCTCGCTGGAGAAGTCTTCCCAGCAGGGAAGGCTGCAAATGGAAAAGATATCAAGATTATCCACTACGTGTTGTCCTAGGTTGGAGGAAAGCAGCTCAGCTATATGAGGAACAATGCTGTGATCACACAAAATAAACCAGTGATTATACAAAGAGGCTGGGACCCCTGGGTGCTGTAACTGGAAAGCTGCGGGCTGCTATTCAGTCTGACTGGAGGGAGTGGACCATTCTGGACCAGTGACCAGCAGCGTCGACCGTTAGCACAAACTCACCCAAGGTTAGGATCATCATGCAGCAGCTTCCAGAAAGATGAGTACTGCACTGCGTAGCTCACAGTCTGCCACATCAGCCTGCTGCACAGACAGCCTAGGCAGCTAACCCAGTCTGACTTACTGGTCACATGTGGCAGAGTTCATCTGAAGATACAAAACCACCACTAGCCCAGACTCCTGAAATGCTTCTGCTGTGACCAAACTGCCAGGTGAACAGTCTTCAAATCGCACCCAGACAAGTTTACAGGCTGGGGCTGAGGGGGCAAGAGGGTGGAAATAATACCTGCAAGAACCTGACAACAGGAGCGCCTTCCCAAATGAAAGAACTTCATGTTGTTTTCTTAGGCTGCAATGACTTAGCATCACCGCTAAAGTCTTTAGACAATCTCTGAAAGGGAACAAACGTTTTCGAATAAAGAGTATAATTTACAAGCCGATGCAGTAAGCGCTATCACTACATCAGAAACCATATGTAATGCTGGAGTTCTGCTTAAACAGCTAGGGGAGAGGAGGCCTCTCATTCTCAGCTCTGCAGCAGGCTCCTTTGCAACCAGCATCACTGTGCTCTCTCCATCCCCTTTACCACCTGGGAAGTAACTTCCCTACTAAGTAAGGATGCTGGGAAATTTAGTATGAAGTGTTTCAGGGTTTTCCAATATAAAGTATTATCAGACTGGAAAGCTCTACTTGACATTCCTGCTGGGATGTCAGCTCCAGCCAAAGGCAGGGAAGAAAGGAAGGGGAAAGACAGTCACCTGTGTGTAAGTAAATGAGAAGTTAGACCTGAATAGCCACAAGGAACAAGACAAAAAAGCAGAACAAAGCACCTTCCACCTTAAGCAACAGCAGTGCTGCCTTAAAAAAAAAAGTGACATTACATACAGCTGAGACACACAAGTGCAGAAATAGAACTGAACAAGCATCAAGAAGATATCACTGGGTTAATTTTCAGAAACTTACTAAAATGCATGCGACAGATTTATCACAAAACCAGCTGAACTCCATTGTATTTCAACAATAGGTTTATTTTAAGAAACATAACATGACATTAAGTAAAAATGCAAAATTGTGCAATTATGGCAAAATGTTTAAAAATCCACACATTTGCCCTCATAGGACTACAGTACTTCTTACTAACATACCTGAGCACTGAATGTTGGATGCCACTTCTTAACAGCCTTATGAACAGGGAGCTCTTCGATTTCTTGTAGAACATACATACACTGCATGTTTGGTGCACCAAAACTGCTTTTAATTATTCTAAATTTTACTGATGGAATCAAGTGGAAAATACAAAGTGTTGCCTTCTAAAGTAACTAATAATTTTGGAAAAGAGATTTACACTCACTTAAGTCCTTACAATGCTAGAAATTCATTTAATAAAGGGAAATAAATGAACACAGGAAAAAAAAACACCAAGTGGGGAAAAATGTACAGATTACTGTTTAAATATTATCAGTACCTTTGGTGCATTATTTTTTTTTTTTGTGCTGTGCAAGTTTACTTAAGCCTGACTCTAAAGCAAAACTTTACCAGGAATCTGACTTTCAGCAAAATGTAGA
>VYZV01000880.1:2281-14259 GCA_013401275.1 Pandion haliaetus | reverse complement strand
ATTCCAGGCAAAAATCTAAGCTACTTTCTATAGCAGCCAGAGTATCCTAAAGACATACCGCAAAAGGACAGAAATTCCAGTACGATAGAAGCTTAGAGACAAATCTCACTTTGCACAGATTTGCCAATTTATACATCCTGAGGACTACTTCACAGTATTCTTGAGCAAGATAAGACTACTTCAAACACACTTGTCCATCTTCTCATCCCCATATTGATGTGCTCCTCCCTGTCACAGTTCAGGCTTGCTTATCCAACAGCACTGAAAAGGCTGTTCATCTACAGCTCACCTGCCTGAAGTTAGCTAAACCTTAACTTTGATACACTTATTTACTAAAGTGCTGTTGCTCCTCTGAGACATAGCAGAAGTCAGATAGAATGCTTTGCAGAGTCCTGAGTCCTTCATTTCAGAAGCTTACAGGGAGCACAGAGTACTACTTCATCTACTAGATGGCCAGAGAGAGCAGTGAACCCGTCACTGAACAGCTGACTTGTATGGCAAGCCAACATGCTGCTAAATGCCCAGGTGATGCAACAGGATCTGATTGCCCCTTTCCTCTGAAAGGAAAAATACATTTCCTGCTTTATTAGTGTATCACTATTGTAATAAGGAGCAACTCCAGCCATAGACATTACAGTAGGGATAGTGGTCATCTATCTGTCTTTAAAGAAAGGGCCCCAATTCTCCTTGTAACATGTGTAACTCTCATAAAATATAAGCACACTAACACAGTACATTAAACCTGGTGAACTGGAACGTCTTTTATGAAGGCAAGTCCAGTTATCTGTTTGGTGGGCAGTAAGTCTGCCAACCTGCATGCACACAGCACAGTCACAGAAGAAAGCTGTCTCTGTGGCACTCAAAAGTTAATGCAGCCCTTCCTCAACTTGTGACATGGGGGGTATCACCACAATAGTCTAAGAAAAACTGGAAAGGAGCTCAGTACATAATCTCACATACCCCTTTACGTATCCTTTTTTCTTTTGTGTTTACATCCAATTGAAGAATACTTCAGCACTAATACAGTCATCAAACCCTCTCCTTGACACCTGAATTCACAGGTTTTCCAAGGTACGTCCACTGAATCATGTCAGTATTTTGTCACTGAATGCCAGTTGCATCACTTTTTGTTAATCCCTTTGTTCCTTTAGCCCAAGGCTAGTATTTCTTTTGATCAATATAAATCTTTTCTGTCATCTTATTTTTGCTGTCACTCTGTGAAGTATTATGTTGCTGAGCCAGATCTTCATTTATCCCCAGTATTGCAGTCCTGTCCCTCCTGACAGTTACCCTGTGAATATATCATTATCAATCTCCCCGATCCTCCCAGGTTTGTACATAAATTCACCTCTCAGGAATTGACTTCCATAAAGTCATAAGTCCCACCCCATTAAATGCTACCTGCTGCAACAGAGGCTTTACTTGAAAGTAGCACCATTGAGAGACACGTTTGTTGTATTCTGTGTCAGAGACCCATTCAGCAACAGTCAAGTGGGGATGCAAGGAGTTCAAATCATGGATACTGGAAGCTCCAGCTAATTTTTCACATGTATTAAAAGTGGTATTTAATTTAATACTTCCTGCAGCACCACTTCCCATTTTATACTGCAACACCTCTCTATACTTAAATAGAAACACCAATTAAATAGCTACAGAAAAAAAAGTAAAGTTCTTAATTTTATATACTTAGCACACAGTAAACATGAGACAAGTATTTGTACGCGCAACAGTTAGACCTTACAAATCTTTTCATGCATACAAATACGAAGCCGAATCCTTTCCATTCAAAACAGCTGAAAATTCAAGTGTTTTTTTTTATTCTGCACTGCTACCCAATAACAAACTCCGACATTTTTCATATCAGCTAAACTGAACCCCTGTCCAGAGCTGGAAGGAGGATAATGGACATAGTTTTCAGAAACGCTGTCATCACTGGGACAGATTCATAGCTACGCTAAACTGTAGTAATGCTATACGAATATCATCACCCATCACTCTTCATAGTACAACGCATTTTTCACTAATTCAGAAAACACTCAAAAGTTGGTGTCTTTCTGTGCTCTTCCTTCTCCATCCTTCTCATGTACACTTCAGAAGATGATGAAGAATAGCTCTTATTAACCAAAAAGTTATCCAGCCAGAGGAAATGCATAATACAAATATTTAAACACTAGCACTAATAAAAACTCCCCCATCTTACTCTTACTCACTTGTTAATACTACCACTTTGCATTCTGTTCTCTGTGTCATAAGCCCATACACATGAACAAATACATACGTATATTTATGTCTCTATTTACAACAGCGTAAGAGAAATGGAAATACTGATTTCCTTTCCACCGACCCAAAAGCTGACAAATTCTGCGACAGTAAACCATGTCCTACTCTCTATCATACTACACTGGTAACAGGAAAACAAAGTAACCTCTACATGGACACTACCTTCTGGGTTTGGTAATTAAATCCAATACTACCATTTCAAGCTTTTCATGAGTATCTTCAAGCCCAGAAAAATTTCCAGAACTGCCAATGTCACATTAGACAGCTTAGTTCTTGGTCTTGGCTCAGCCACAAACACCACCATGTCTGTTGGTACGAACAGCTAATTTTCGGTAGTCTTTTCTACATACATTCCTTTAATTACCTAACTATCTCTAATTTTTGAGCAGACAACTGTATTACCAGAGCAAATAATAAGGATAATCACACATATAAGCAAACCAGACAAAGATACTAACGTACATCCTTGTTCAGTTCCCTTGCGCATGTGATTTTCACAGCTACAGCAATTCAGGCCTTCAATACAAAGCGAGATCATTAAGAAGTCCTTGCATCATCTACAGAGTTTTTTGTGTAGTTGTTTGGGAGGTTTTTGGTTTTTTGGTTTGGGTTGGGTTTTTTAAAACGTTTTCAACATACATCTGTTCAGTTCTACCAAACTTTCCAAGTCTCATCAAAATAGCAGTTTCTTTTTTCCCCAGGTATGTTCTGCCAGCGTTCCTGCATGTTTACTTACATTAAATAAAACCCCTTTTGATCCTTATATGCTGAGATAACACTATTTACTCATGGTAACTAAAGTCTTAATCAATATTTCAGAAGGAAAAAAAAAACTATCATAGGATCACAGAATGGTTTGGGTCGGAAGGGACCTTAAAGATCATCTAATCCTAACCCCCCTGCCATGGGCAGGGACACCTTCCACTAGACCAGGGTGCTCAAAGCCCCATCCAACCTGGCCTTGAACACTTCCAGGGATGGGGCATCCACAGCTTCTCTAAGCAACAGGTTCCAGTGCCTCACCACTCTCACAGTAAAGAATTTCTTCCTTGTATCTAACCTAAATCCACCCTCTTTCAGTTTAAAGCCATTACCCCTTCAGCCTTGTAAAAAGTCCCTCTCCAGCTTTTCTGCAGGCCCCCTTTAGGTACTGGAAGGCTGCTATAAGGTCTTCCCAGAGCCTTCCCTTCTCCAGGCTGAACAACCCCAACTCTCTCAGCCTGTCTTCATAGGAGAGGGGCTCCAGCCCTCTGATCATCTTCATGGCCCTCCTCTGGACTCGCTCAAGAGGTCCTTCCTATGTTGGGGGCCCCAGAGCTGAACGCAGTACTCCAGGTGGGGTCTCACAAGAGCAGAGTAGAAGGGAAGAATCACCTCCCTCAACCTGCTGTCACACTTCTTTTGATACAGCCCAGGATGTGGTTGGCTTTCTGGACAGCAAACACACATTTCTGTGTCCTGTTGAGCTTCTTGTCAGCCAACACCCCCAAGTCCTTCTCCTCAGGGCTGCTCTCAATCCACTCATCACCCAGCCTATATTTGTGCTTGGGATTGCCCTGACCCACGTGCAGGACCTTGCACTTGGCCTTGTTGAACTTCATGAGGTTTGCACAGGCCCACCGCTCAAGCCTGCCAAGGTCTCTCTGGGTGGCATCCCTTCCCTCCAGCATGTCAACTGCACCACACAACTTGCTGAGGGTGCGCTCAATCCCACTGTTTGTGTTGCCAACAAAGATATTAAACAGGACCAGTCCCAATAGCAACCCCTGAGGAATGCAACTCATCACTGCTCTCCATTTGGACACTGAGTCATTGACTGCAACCCTTTGAGAGTGACCATCCAGCTAATCCCTTATGAGTCATAGTGGACCATCTGTCAAACCCATGTCTCTCAAATTTAGAGACTGAGATGTCATGCGGGACAGTATCAAATACTTTGCACAGTTCCAGGTAGATGATATCAGTTGCTCTTCCATTATCCACCAACACCGTAACCCCATCATAAAAGGCCACCAAATTTGTCAGGCACGATGTGCCCTTGGTGAAGCCATGTTGGCTGTCACAAATCACCTCCTTTTTTTCCATGTGCCTTAGCATAGTTTCCAGGACGATCCGCTCCACGATCTTGCCGGGCACAGAGGTGAGAGTGACTGGCCTGTAGTTCCCTGGGTCTTCCTTTTTACCCTTCTTAAAAATGGAGGTTATGTTTCTCCTTTTCCAGTCAGTCAGAACGTCACCAGACTGCCACAACTTCTCAAATACGATGCATAGTGGCTTAGCCACCTCATCTGTCAGCTCCCTTAGGACCTGCAGATGCATCTCATCAAGTCCCATGGACTTGTGCACCTTCAAGTTCCTTAGATTGTCTCAAAATGATCTTCTCCTACAGCACATGGTTCTTCATTCTCCCAGTCCCTACCTTTGCCTTCTGCAACTTGGGTGGTGTGGCTGGAGCACTTGCCAGTGAAGACTGAGGCAAAAAACTTGAATACCTCAGCTTTCTCCATATTCAGGGTAACCAGGTCTCCCATTTCCTTCTGGAGAGGGTCCACACTTTCCCTAGTCTTCCTTTTATCACTGACATACCTACAGAAGCTTTTCTTGTTGCCCTTGACATCGCTGACCAGATTTAATTCTATCAGGGCTTTAGCTTTCCGAACTTGATCCCTGACTGCTTGGACAATTTCTCTGTATTCCTTGCAGGCTACCTGTCCTTGCTTCCACCCACTGTAGGCTTCCTTCTTGTGTTTGGGTTTGTCCACAATCTCCTATACTCAGTTGCAATGTACAGTTTATCAATGATAGGAAACCTCCGCAAGCCAGCTTAGGATATAATTCACAACCTATGGCTAAACCCGCAGGTAAGTAGATAGTTTAATTATTAAGAATGTCTGTCAGAAAGTGTTCTTGGTTCCAGCACCCATTGCTGTTGTGTGGTTTTACCATATCTTCTTAAAACAATGGTGGGTATGTGGGATTTGGAGGGGTTTTGTGTGTTTATTAACAGCAAATGATAAAACACCAGTTCTGATGCCATCTTGTTCTCATTCTTCTGAAAAAGAGTCTCCTTGTCAACAAAGAGCAAACAGTCCTATCCTCCCAAAGATCATCAATATTTATTTATCCTGCTATGACTGAAAAAGTATGTGATAATTATAGACACAGGCTAATGTGGAGCTCGTTATCTCCACACAATGTTACTGCATTTTTCCATGACTATATGTAACTTAGCAAAGTATTATTCTTTTATTATAACTCAGCATAAAGTATTTTATATTGTCTCATATGAAGCAACATAAAAATAACCTTCACTTATTGTATAATAATAATATAGAAATGCACTGTCTGGGATACTTCGTTGCCTAAATGGATTTAAAGAAGGCAGATTTTGTTTTTCCTTAGTCCAAAAAATTCATTGTAACTGAACTAAAATAAATTTTCAGAACATCGGATCACTTGTTGTCTTATTGATGACTATGCATGCAGGCAACAATCTTTAATGTTAAATCTTTCTACTATTTTTCTTCTGAAGCTTTAGTTGATGGAAAAAATAAATTTTATTTGAAAATAGGAATCAGAAACAAATATAGCATTTATTTTCTTCAACATCAAATATTAGCAATAAAAAACTGCAGTAATTCATCAGCATTATTACGGAGCCTCCCAGTAATAACCTGCCACAGTGAGAAAATAGTAAATAATAGACTGCCCATCAAGCCAGGTGAGAGTTCACTCACTGCAGTGAAATGTACACTGCAGCAGATGTAGATCAAGAGTCACTTTCTAGAGCATGAATGGATGAAAACATGAATTATAATTCCTAATACATAATAATCCCAGTTTTGTATACTCTCTTCTGCAAAGGGAAGCATTTCACCTTTACTGTAGGAAACAGCAGAAGTCAGCTTTAGCATATTTGTTCTAGCAGCTCTTGTGGTGACATGAAATTCTGGCAAATAGTAAATATTGAATGTGTTATGAAATTTACAAACTTTGGAGACTGTCATTTAAAAGCTAGATTATACTACTACTTATTATTCAAGGGGCATAATCAGTGAACACCTTAATTGTGTTTAACATCTAAAATAAGCAAGAATGCCAACAGAAAATAATCATTGGTTTAAATAGGACGTATTTTAAGTACAACTGTAACCAAGACAGTTATAGTGTTAATAATTCAATGTTGGTTGAAAACCACTCTTATGACTGATTTATACAGACTGAAGTAGGCATATGTTATGCTACAGGTGGATGTGAGGTCGTAAGAAACCACTTTACAGTCTTCCCAGAAGTACAGTGTCAAAAAGGTCACCTGTGGCAAAGGATCTTTTGGATTAGTCTTTCAAATCAATGCATGAATTAAAGGCAATTTACATATAAATGGGCTAATACTCTGGCTTTGAAATTAGATGAATTTTTAAGAGATTTAAGCAACAGCAGAAAAGGTCAGTTAGGCATTAAGTATACATAATGCAATCTTTAAAAACTGCTTGTGTTGGAACTACATGTTTCTGGTTTATTAATATTTTGTATTCACAGCCTGTTCTGCTCAGAAAGGTACTGCCAGCTATTTATGAGCAAACACAGGAAAACGATCCATACTAGAGATATCAGATTTGAGGTAAATACAGTCTAAGTCATAGAACGTAAAATTTTCTTAATATTAACATAGTTTGAAAGCATTTTTGTTTTCATAAGGTAAAACTAAGAAGCTTTAGTCAAAGTCAGTGTAGATTACTATATACTCAAAAACAAACAACAGAATCTTAGGGAGACTTTTGATATGACTTTGTATTTTCTCCCTCACACAAATCAAGGTCCTAGTATGACTTGATTTCTCCCTCTTTAGACCCTTATGACAAGAATGCCTTATTCGTGCCTATACAGCAGAACCTGCACTGGATTTTATTGTGCCTAACAGCCCAACTGCATGCCACAGACAAAGGCAAGATCTAAAAAATAACCTTTGGTGTTGTGTGTGTGCATACGTGTATGTGTGTAAATAATCTTTTGGAGTCAGGATTTCTCTTCCTTATGTTCAGAAAGAATCCTTAAATCTACTGTATTATTTAACATGGACGTGCTTTTCTTAGACATTTGTTTACATTATTGTGTCTTTCCATAAAGAAGACATTACTAACTCCTACTTGCTGCTACTTTTTCAACCCAGTACACCTTGGCGATGACCCTTTACTTTGCAGAATTAGGAAATGACAGTGATATGGGATCCAGTGTTGCATTAAAATAAAAAAAAAAAAAAAAATTAAAAAAAGATTGTAAAACACGATTACCTCCCTTTTGGCTATATCTCTGTAATTAAATAGTACGTTCAATTTCCCATTCGTGGATGGCACAGAACTCAAATATTAAGATATAGTCAGACAATGGACACTGAAACAAAATACCTTCTTCAAGGCCAAGGTGAGACAGACAGTCCTTGCTCAAACAACCTAAGTAAAATCCAGCACCATTTAAATACAAACTAACAATGTGGTTCAATGCTAAAGCTGTTTTACTAACAGTACTTCTGCATAGCCAGTATCCCTGCCATTGACTTGATGTTTTCTCAGCAATGAGATGGATCATATTCCGTGCTTTGTTGTTTTGGTTTTTTTCCCACAACTGGGCTTGGGGATAAAAAGAGGGAAGGATTATTACCAGGATTAAATAATAAAAAATTTTTAGAATCTCAGAAAAGAAGGAGTAAGACAGCAATGCTGATGCACAGGACTGGCTATTGATGGAACATGAGAAATAACCAAAGTACTTCTCTGTAACCAAAAAGAAGAAATAATATTTTAAAGCAGAAGGATTTCTTGCTAAAAAGAACCAAAGAATTGTAACTTATGTTGCACAATGAGAATAATCCTTCTGATGACATTCTTGTATTGGGTTTGCGTGGCAAGGCTTTGGTAGCGGAGGGGCTACAGCGGGGGCTTCTGTGAGAAGCTGCTAGAAGCTTCCCCTATGTCCGATGAAGCCAATGCCAGCTGGCTCCAAGACGGACCCGCCACTGGCCAAGGCCAAGCCGATCAGCAACAGTGGTAATAAATTAAACTAATTTCCCCAAGTTGAGACTGTTTTGCCTGTGACAGTAACTGCTGAGTGATCTCTCCCTGTCCTTATCTTGACCCATGAGCGTTTCGTTATATTTTCTCTCCCCTGTCCAGTTGAGAAGGGGGGATGATGGAGTGGCTTGGTGTGCACGCGGGGTCCAGCCAGGGTCAACCCACCACAATCCTTCAGTATTTAATAAAGACAAAAGCAGCATCTGTCACAGACATTAACAATACAGTTCTACAAAAAGCTTTGAAACCATTTTATTATAAAGTTCATAAGCCTTCCATAGAGTTATTTTTAAAATTACAGAATTCTAAGGAAAATATGATTATTTAATCAACCTTTAGGACAGTTTCCTTAGAAAGCCTGTTTTCTATTCTACCGTGCAGCGCAAAACTGAATTTCATGTGGTAATTATTAAATTGGTCCCTTCCCTTACAGGAAGGCAAAAGAAATCAACAGACACTTGCAATGAGCCCTGCAGCAAGGCACAAAAGCATGAACATTTTATAGTTTGAGTTTATTTCAGAAGATAAACAATGAAGTTCTATAGATACAAATAGAATTCTGAGGTGTATCAAAGGAGTAATAAGGCATAGAAGATGCACTACAGCTAACAAACTATGGGTAACTGGTAACAGTACTATTAAGATGATTACTTAGCTAAGTGTTCAAGTAAACAGTGAGCATCATATGACTTACATACTACATATAGTATATACTTTATTGGAATCAGATTGGTTTTAGCTTATACTACAGAACAGAACCTTCTCAAGACTCCAGGATGCTTAGCTTTGGAAAAAATAAGGAAAAAAAATTTTTTTTATTAAAAGATATCCAAGAGACTCAAAAAAGAGAAGTACTTCCCAGCAATTTGATAAACGTTTCTGATATTTCAGAAAGTATTAACCATAAAGGAACAAGGGACACCATACATCTAGTTCCTATGAACGTATTATTATAGGAGAGACTCCTTATCACAAGAGATAACTGGGCCCTCAAACTTAAAAGACATTTTAAGATAGTTAAAAAGATTTTTAGCAACAGTTCTGACAAAGAATTGGAAGATTTTTTGTTCTCTTCCTATGGTAAATACCTTCCTACAGAACCAAAAATAACTTAAACCAATTACTGCAAAGAAAAGTCACACAGATTTACCTTGACAAATTACCATTCTGTGTGGATACTTTTAAAGAAGGTAGATGAACTTGTACAGCAATTCAGTTGACAAAAATGCTAGATTGCTTTTGGTATGTAACTGACTTTCTAGTGCAGATTATGCCAAAAATGGGGTCATTTCTCTAGTTGCCAATTATACAGAAACACCTTTTGTAAAAAAGTAGTAGTAAATGCAGTAAAGGCTACATGAAGTAAAAGATGTAGTAAAAGCTACCATGAAAAAAAAATACTAAAAATTTAATCCTATAGTACTGTGGGTTCAAATGCAACAAATACTACTTATTTATATAATTTTGAATGGTTTCATGCATGAACACGTAAGTCAGAGGAACATTATCTATTGCATATATATGAGACTCGGAGCACATGTGGAACTACGCTCACGTTTCCAATCATTGCATTATGTGAAGTATGCAAAAATAAGCGTATCGCTCATGCAGATGCTGGAAGATCTGGGATAATAATAATTTTTAAAAAACCCCAAATCTTAAGAGGAATGAGGTCTAGCCTTTGGAAAAAGAAATTAACAGCAGATCTTGCCAAGTTACACATGAATTTTGTAAAAGAACAAAAGGTATAGTTTGTAAGGCTATAGGAGGAGCTTGTGTCAAATACAACAACAAAAGGCATGAACTTAAGCCAAGGAAAGGTCATCTTCAAAGAGAATGTTGGAAGAAATGCTCTTCACAGAGAATAGTTACGACAGAAAATAAAACACTATGACAGCCTTTGCAACAAGTGATATAAACTTTAAAAAGTGACACGCATTTGAAAGACAGTTATTGTGCAAATAGAGAAAGAAGGACAGAGAGATGCCTGGCCTTTTCAAAAATAGGCTTTGCATCCATCCATCTTTAAATCACCAGCATTACATCCCTATCTACTGCCTCATAAGTCCACTAAAAGAGAAAATTGACACCAAGCTAAACTGAAGGATCTAACAATAAGGTTCTGACAGTTGAAGTGGGTTTTAGAGATTCCATCTCCAAATGTTATTGCCTGAACTTGCACTTTTCAGTGAAGGAATAAATCTTGTCCCATCTATTTCAGAGCCTTAATTTCTCTTTTAATAATTATTCCAGTTTAACAAGTTTTGATTGAATAATTTGGGTGTTTTAAACCAAACGTATAATCTTAAGTGGCTACCCATCACAAGTATACTGAAGTTGCATATTAAAAAACTTCAAATTTTTTATCTTATGTCATCTGGACATCACCCTGAACCCCACATCTCAAAGTCAGAAAAAAAATATTATTTTTACCATTTCTCTGAAATATCAAGAACAGTTGAACACTACTTTTTAAGTTCTGACCAACTGCAGAATAGGAAAGGGAAACTGTCTTAATGGAGGCAACCCTCTGAGGAAGTCCATGCTACGTTTGGAATTGTATCCTCAGGAAGTTTCAAAAGGAGCTTGACATCATCTTTGTCACACATTCAAGGGCACACATACACAGTTTCAAAAGTAAAAAATAAATCTCACCATAAGAAGTCTCACTGAAACAAATATAACCAAGTCAAGATGGCTCCAGATGCTCAGTTCTTCAGTGAAGGGATCAATAAAATAGTTTAAATTACAGGATTCTATTAAAAATTGACTCCACTGTATCGTACCATATGCAATACAGAAAATAAACTCTACTAACCACAGCCACCTGCTTGCTTAAGAGGGAAACTACTTGTGGAATTAATATTTGTTATTGTCTGTGCTAACAGATTCTACGATGAGATTGGTCTTGGGTTACCACTATACAATAATGTTGCTAATAAGAACAATTTTTACCATAATTAGTGTATTTTAGAAAGCATAAACAAGTTGAATGGTTATTAACATCTTTAACAATTCATGGTGACTTTCACCATAAAGATGACAATATATTAGTTACCAGATACCAGATCACGCAATGGATCATTAACAAGAGGATGTTTTCTAAATATTTGCCAAATAAATACCAGCTGGTTTATTCTCAGCAAGCATAGTCACAAGCATCTCTTATCTGAATCACTAAACTTATGTCAAATACATCATGTATTAAAATCTCTAATGTTCATTTATAACTTCTTTGTCTCAAAAGCAGTATACTATGTACACTATCCCGCAAAGATCCAAAATGATACAATCACTATTTTCAGACTTTAAAAAAATCAGGAGTTTAGTAAAATTTTTAAAATTTATTAAAAGGAAAAAAAAAAAATTATATTACACAACTATTCCAGATGCACCCTAGAGGGGATCTGATTATAAGAAAAGGAATAGCACACTTCATATCTGTCAAGAGTAGTTTGAAGATCAAGACAGTTGAAAAGAATCATTTCAATGGATTAATAGCTTTAGGCCACTGCATTTGAGCAATCATATCCACACATTCAAAGAAGAGACTAAAACCAATATACTTGGCTATCTGGAATTTGCTGTATATTTTAGACAAGACAATATTGATGCTTCCTGACAATCTGC
>VYZV01000876.1:27272-45470 GCA_013401275.1 Pandion haliaetus | reverse complement strand
AAAGGAAAAAACCTCTTGTTTAATAACTTTCATTTATTTGGCAAACTACTACTCACAACATCTGATAAACCACCCAAATTAAAGGAGTACACAGAAAGAGAACTAAAGAGGCAGAAACAGTGTCATTTGGGAAGAAAAAGTTACTGAGTAGATGCTTTTGGGTAAACAGTACTTGCATGTGTATACAAATCCACATGTTGCTTAACAGCTGGCTTATTTAATTTAATAGATGACTTGTCATCTATAGGTATGTAAATACAAGGGATTTTTTTTTTTTAATCATAGCAGACTGGAAACACATCCATATGAACATTTGCATAGTACGTCAACTGCGCAAGAAAATTGTTATATGCAACTTCTATTTCCTGTTCTGTGCACCAGTAATCTTAACATTAGAAGTGCTCTAAGTAATCCCTGATTTTTTCATCAATCACACAAAGTGATTTTCAGAAGTCTATAAACTAGTGTCTCTGAAGAGCTGGGCATCCAATTTCCTTGTACAGCACAGCTTTCTGTGATGAATATTCACACTAAACTTTATTCTTAGAATTTGTCCTGGATTGTCTGTATAGGCTTTGTAATAGAGCATGGACAAAAACTAACAAACTCTGAATCATAAATGTATTACTGACCATCGCAACACAGGTCAGAGTGCCTTCTCCCATCCCCAATAGTAATCAATTTAAAGTTCTTGCTTGCTACACGGTCTGGCAATAGCTAGTGTGCTTTCTGTCGGCAAGATGCTCTCCGGAATCCTAAGAGCTCTTCATTCATCAAACAGGAGTGCCCACTCAACACCCTGCAGACTGAACATAGCTTGCCAGAACAACTGATGCAGCTTCTGACTTCTTGCCTATTCTCTTTTCCACAAGTCCACCAAGATCTAGGTCTAGTTATATTAACTGTTCTGGAGCTGGCAAAAATAACTGTCTTGTCCCTTTCAAATTAAACACTCACAAAATCAGAGACCAGCGGTACTCCACAAGTGAAAGAAGCCAATTATTACTGCAGCTGTTGCCTTCACTAGGTCCTAGGACCTTACTAACCCCATTCCACAAACCTTCTGTAGACCCTCCTCCAACCTTCTTCTCTTCTTCTGTGCAGTACAAGCCAGCTTGCTCAAGTCAAAAATCCCACCAAAATAACATCCCTCTTTCCCTGCTGACAGCCTTCAACTAGCCAAGCACTGAACCAATCTCTAGAACAGCTCAGTGTTAGTACAATTTCACTAGATCTTGGAGAGACTGATAATTAGACAAAGTTATATACAAGAATTAACACCAGAAACAAGTTTTGTTACGAAATCGTTGATACTCTTTTCTTCCTCTGTTTGTGTTTGTCATGTGCTGTGTTCTTGATGAAACAGCATCAAATTCCGGCTTTGTGTCAATTACTTGCTTCTCTTCTGAGAATGTACAGTTACTACTCCCTGTCATGTAAAATCCAGACTGCCAAAATCCCTTATTCTCTTCACAGAAATGTATCAATCGATGTGGGTGAGAGAACATGAGATGATGTTATAAGGAAAAATGCAATGTCTTCCAAAAGTTTTCAATTTTTGTATTTAAAAACTAACAAATTTTACAGAGCAACTATTTGCTTTGCTCCCAGACAGGACCAGAACTTTTAGCTCAAACTTCAAGTTCTTATCCTGCAAATTGGTGTTATGTTTTCACCTTTGCCTCAACTGGTCTATTTATTGTTTTTTTACTTTAGTTTTCTACTATTACATTTATTAGGGTTAACTAACCAGCTGAAGCTTAGACTTTCATCTGCTCGCAATACTAGCATGCCACAAGCAGCGCTGCATGATCAGTTCTCCATTTTTCTGTCTTCCTTAAAATTATGTAACTGCATTAATAGTTGACGACTAATAATTCAGAGCAACAAATGCAAGACCAATACCTTGAGTAAGAGATTCATCAATGCTCTGTACTGAACAGCATTGCTTCCCTCACTAGCTCCAGAGACAAGTAGGTCAAATAGCCCCAAAAGGAGGTGCAGGTAGTCTTGGCTATCTTGACTCAGAGATTCGGGATTCCACCAAGTTTCCTCTAAAAAATACAGGTTATAAATAAGACACAGTGGATGCATATGAACACCTTTGGAACCCAAGAGAAAACAGACATCTCTAGTTAAAAGAAGACAATACATTTGGCTGATTTCATGTTCACAAGTAAATAATCTTTACAGACCTCAATAACAACAAAGGAAGAAGGTTAGGGAAACAAGGCTTGTTTGTTTTGGACAACTTCTGAAGACAAAAAAATTAACCTCATGTCTTCACTTCGTTGATATACAGTCAAAACCTTAACACGTACCTTTTGAAAACGACAGAGGAGGTTTTAGGCCATTAATGAAGTTTTTCAGTAAGAACAGGAACATAGCTGACTCCTCTGCGTGAGCAGTCTGATCACTATTGAGCTTTTCTATACATGCAGTTAACAAGTCCTTAGGCACCAAAGTGTCCTCTATTGTTTCAACAGACCAATTGAGGAGAGTCTCCTGTGAATGAAAATTCATTTTAATGTCTACTGTCACAATTTCATGCAACAGAAGACAGAAAATTAGCACTAAAATTCAGCAATATTTAATTTCCAACCTCCAAAGAGGTATCCTTATGAACTGAATTACATTTCTGATTTTACATTTCAACTTGCATCTGCGGTTTTAAAACCTGCCAGCTTACTACCATAATTAACAGTGTACGTCAGTGAGGTAACAGAAGAGTAAAATACCATTCTCTCCAAAATATTTCTTCAAAGGGATTAGGAGCTACTCACAGCATTTTGTGGACATTCAGTTTAATCCTTTCATCTAGCTCTGTTCCAGCAACATAATCCCAATCTTTCAGATATTTGTACATATAAAAACTCTTTAATGGAATAATCTGAGGTCAGAAAAACTAGTTACCATGTATTGCTATGTGTGTGTATGAGGGGGTGCACACACAGAAACACAGCCCTGCTAACGTGGGTTTCTTACACATGAAAAAAAGAACAAACTGTTTCAACAACAAAATAAATCAAGTAAACCCCAATGGGAGATATGCATAAAAATAAAGCAAAAAAAGGTAGCAGAAAGATGCAGAAATACTCTTTCTGAACATTGTTCCTGCCCCTGTGATGGCTCCTCCTTCTGCCTGCATGTTACCCCCCGCAACAAGTGTCAATACAACTGCTTATGGAGCTGCACAATAAACCCAAACCCAACAAATTCAGGAACAACACTTTCAATACTGTTGCAAGGACTTGCTTGAGGTTGCAATTCATAAAATCATAGGATCACAGCATGGTTTGGGTTGGAAGGGATCTTCAAGGCTCATCTAGTGCAACCCCCCTGCCATGGGCAAGGACACCTTCCACTAGACCAGGTTGCTCAAAACCCCGCTGAATCTGACCTTGAACACTTCCAGGGATGGGGCATTCACAGCTTCCCTGGGCAACCTGTTCCAGTGCCTCAACACCTTCACAGTAAAGAATTTCTTCCTTATATCCAAGCTAAATTTACCCTCTATTAGTTTAAAAACATTGGCCCTTGCCCTATCACTACAGGCCCTGGTAAAAAGCCTCTCTCCATCTTTCTTATACGCCCCCTGTAAGTACTGAAAGGCTGCAATAAGGTCTCCCTGAAGCCTTCTCTTCTCCAGGCTAAACAACCCCAATTCAGCCTTTCTTCATAGGAGAGGTGTTCCAGCTCTCCGACCATTTTCACAGCCCTGTTCTGGAACTGCTCTTGGCATAAGCTCTTTTTCATACCGCATTTCTTCTTCCCCCTATTGAACAAGCCAGTGAAACCTTTACTCAATGACTAAAAACCCTGATATTCTTAAGCCAAACAATGACACCACAGGATGTCACAGGGTAGCTGGCAGAAAGGCCCCAACTTTGTGCCAAGCCCACAGTACTGAAACACCGCATCAGTTAGTGGGATGCTAGCCTAAAGCTCTGGAGTTCTTAACTTTTTAAAGCAGACTCACTAGCATGGTAAAATGCAATTCTTAATGGCAGCTTCTAGTACTGCTGCCAAGTGTGTGGTTTTGCTCTGAGAAGAAATGAAGGCGAGATTTTTAGTCCTTCTCAAGGTTTCTGAACTTCTTGTTCTCCAGTAAAAAAAGATTTCTCCATTACAAAGAAAATACCCTTCCGAACTGTTTACATCTTACCTCTGCAGGATCACAAACTCTGAGATTTCTTATTTTTTTATCCAAGAAACAGAAGACTTTGATAGCCACTGAAAAATAACTTTCCTTCATCTGTGTACTGCAGCAGCACTGAACAAGCACTGAACCAATTAAATGAGTAGTTACTTTCTGTCTCACACTGTCAGATTCTGTTTCAGCAACGAGTATCAGACCATCAACCTTAGAAAAGGGAGTGGAGGAAAAACAACAAAAAGTTGGTAAGACAGGGGGACTTCACTATGACTTTACACCATTTTTCATTTGCATATCCACTTAAATCCTTGTTACTTTCAATCACTGGTAACAAGTTACTGTCTGCTGTAATAGTGCTCTTTGGAACCTGGGAATGCACAAACGTCTGTTGCTATGAACTACCCACAGGTATACTTGTTTATTCTCCAGAATTTTTTTTCAGTAAACTAAAATTCCTGGAATTTAGTTAAATTAATCATTTGTCCAGGTAATAGCTTCGCTGCTTCTTTTCCTTATGTTAAGGTAGAAACCTGTTTTATCTAGATTGCATTGGGGTTTGTTATTCAATATATATATATTTGCCTAGCAGCTTGATGATAGCATACTAATGCTAAGAAGAGCACATACAAAGTTCTTCTGTATCAGATTCTTCTGTTCTTCTCTACCATACATCTACATCACATTACTACGGTGTGACCACCTGGAAAGAAAGATCTCCTAAGGTTACAGTAGCATAGTACACATACCATTTGCAATAGTAAGGAAGGGTCCCCTGAAGTCATGTTTTTAGAAAACAGCAGAATCATCTTCTTGTTGGCCACTCCAATCAACTCTGCAGACTTGCTAGATTTAATTGCCTCTTCAAGAGCTATTCCAAGGAAAAAAATAAGCAGACAATCTAGGTAATCACATACTAAAACACTGGTGGCTCAATAATATTTAGAAACAGTCAGAAACATACTAGACAATTTCTTCATCTTTTCAAAGAGATTTTTTAAAGAACTCCATTCACACTCAGAGCATGATAGCTTGTTAATAACAGCCAGTCTCCTTCAGCAAGTGTTTAGGTTCAGTAAGGATGACGTCCTAAATTGTCACAATTTTTCTTTTATCAAATCAGTTACAATTAATGCTTTACCTTCTGGCCAACCTTTCAGCAAAGGGTGTAAGGAGCAGAGATCAGATTCTGACAGACAAACAGCCATTTTCCAGTCTGAAGATTTCGAATTTGCATTAGTGATTACCATAAAAGGTAACAACTGCATTACTGCTTCATCTAGTAGTTCTTTTTTCTCTTTCAAAATCTCCTCTTTGACTAAAATTTTTATTGCTCGCTCCAGAACCTTGTACCTAAAAGAGAACAAGTCACGTTGAAAACCCATCGCTCAATCATACCAGCAACATTTCTTTGATTTGTTCTCCATTTTCCATGGCGATTTTCTGAATCCAAATAGCAGTGAGAACACATAGGAATTCATGGGAAATGGTATGCAAATAATTGAACCTTTCTCTTGTAACTCAGCATAGATATAGCATAACAAAAGGTATTTGAAGGGAAAAACAGTTTTGAAAGTATTCTTTGGAATTACTTTTTAAAAACTTCATTTATACAGAAGGAATGTAGACTGAAAAAAGGCACAAACTTACCACTTTCCATCCTTTGAAAGATCAACTCGCTGGAAGATGTTCAAAAGACTTGATACTACTACTTCTGGATTAACTTGTTTCCTGAAAATCTAAAAAATAATCAAGAAAAAGAAATGAGAGTATAATAAAATAAAATATCGTTTACCATATCATAATGGAAAATGCATCTGCTATACCAAGTGGAAACAGGGATCAAACATCACTAATTGCATTCCTATTGATGATCATGTAATAAAAAGGTAATAAAAAATTAATCAGGGGAAACAGAAGTTATAAGGCTGCCCAGTATGCCCTCTTGATATGCTGAAGTATGAAGAATTTATTGAATGCAGAAATGTTTGGTAAAATTGATAAACAATAAACAAAACACTTTACAATTAAATAAGAATTGCTTTTACTTTATGTAGCATCTGTATGACAAAGATATAAGGCACATTAACAAAAGATAGTAAAGTTTAAAGAAGCACTTGCGTGCTTCCATTCCTAATTTTTGGTGATTGAGAATGAATGAACACGCAAGACCAATTATACTACTGCTAATAATATTCTCCACTACTACTAGCAGAAGCAATAAAGACAGACTGTTACTCTAGCTGGAAACAATCAGTACAATGCATACCAGAGTCCTATCCAGTAAACCTGAGCTGGAGTTTAGGACTTTGCCACTATCAACTGACCAAGTGACTCTCATATGGAAAAACTCAACTGAGCACTTCTCACTAGCGTAATGACTTGTCACTGCACCATTTTCCATCCAAAAGGCAGATAACGTGGCTTGTGTTTTTATAGAAAAATGTACAGAATAAGCAGAAAGCATACTTCAAATAATAATCAAAGATTAAAATATGCTTTAGTAGCTACATAAAAAACCATCGACAAATTCAGGTTAACTGCAAACACTTTGGGAAAGATTAGGAAGCAGAAAGCTGGGGAGGAATTGTGAGGTGGTAAGCAACACAAGCCTCCTAAATTTGTGCTACTTCGTCCTGTTAAAGGACAAAAGCCGTACACTAAGGACATGAGTAGAAGAAGGACAATTACAAAGAATACATTTCAGACCCATACTCAAGACCAGCTAAAATCTCACCTGACATATCAAGATACACACTTACCTCCAAAGAACTGAGAGCAGACATTACAACATCTCTGTTGTCATCCCTGAGCCGACCAAAAATTGCTTCTTCTATGAAAGACTGATCAAAGCCTTCCTGAAAAAATAAAGGAAAAAAAAAAGTCATTTGTTGGTAGCACAATTTACAGGCTTTTAATGAAATATCTGAAGCATAGTACAAGAAAAGCAGTTAACATCATCTAAATTAAACCTCACAGGGAGACTAACTTTTAACAACAAAAGAAAGAAACCCAGAAGTATCCATTAACTTAGATTTTATCTTGGACTACAAGCACTGTAATAAACAAGAACTACAGCCAGTATCCAGAATATGCGAAAATGGTGACAGAAGCCTACTGAAAACGCCATGAAAAACAGTGAGGATGACAAAAATAGTCTAACGTACCGCTCATCTTCAACTGATATGTCTGGCAAACAGCTTTTTGAAGACATTATGTGTTAAGTCAGTTCTGTAAGTGAGAAATTCAGGACACAAACCTTTGATGTTTCAATAACATCTTTCAAATGCTGAAGAGCCAGAACCCGCACAGCTGGCTGAGGATGATTCAAACTAAGCAGAAGGGAGGTATCAGAGTCTTCCAGAAACTGAAATACAGATTTCAGAGTGACTCACTGCATTTTAAAAATACTTTAAGTATATATAAGGATAATGGGGGAAATTCTTTCAGCAATTTTTTGTACCAGAAGAAAATCTGTATAATTCAGACCCAAAAAGCATCAATTACAGAACAATGATGATGTATAACTGTTTCAAATTTTGTCACCTTCACTTTAGCAGACAGTTTTTGGAATATAGTTTGAAAAGTACAGTAAGCCACAGACACCTTTTTGTCCTAGAAAAGCACTACACTTATCTAAGGATTCTGAGAAAGCTCTAGTGACAATGTCAGTGTGACAGAGCACAGATAGAAACTGTTAAAAAGGCATCCCTGCCAGTCCAACTGCATGCACTTATCTCAGGAACCTTAAAGGCTAGAAGAGAGTCATATGCCTTTGTTCTGCATGCCTTGTTTTTCTGGTGAACCACTTGTTATTCAGTCACAGAATCTGTGCCGTTGTTAAATCAGTACAAAAACACATGAAGCACTTCTTTATGTAGTTTATCACCTTTTCCCAAGTGCTTTCAGTCTTTCGATCATTGCAAACAACAGCCATAATACTAACCATCTCTTAATAATAAATTCCTTGGACAGATCTGTTGCACTCATGGTTATTCTGTGTTAGGCTGAGTTTCAATTGCTCTTCAGAAATGGCACAGGAAGAACTCTGCAGTCGCTCTATTCTTCCATGTTACCAACTGTAAACATTCATAAAATCAATGCAACAAAAACGACCAAGTCACCTTCTCTCAACAGTGATAAAGTTGTTTGTCAACTTTCCCAAAACAGACGCCTCTGACACTGACAAAATCTTTAAGTAAGATGAAGCCTTGCTGGGCACCACCATGTTGTCACTATCGACCACTACAGTGTATGTAGTGGCCACGTTCCTAAGGAAAAAAAGTATTGATAGCAATCGGGGCAGGTGGAAATGTATAACTTTTAACCATGAAAAAAACTCACACTCATGACTCTTCATGATAAACATGAACTTAAAAGATCTGATAGCTTTTGATTTTACCGCAGTTTTGATCAAGCCCCCCTGCCCCCCAAATCACATTTACATAAGTTGGGTTGTTTTGGTTTGTTAGAGGTTTTTTTTGGTTTGGGGTTTTTTTTTTTTTTGGTGGGAATGGTAGATATTTTGTTTATGTTGTGGTTTAAACCCACATGGCAACTAAGCACCACGCAGCCGCTCGCTCACTCCCTCTCCACCCAGTGGGATGGAGTAGAGAATCGGGGAAAAAAGTAAAACTCATAGGTTGAGATAAAGACAGTTTAAAAGGACAGAAAGGAAGAAACGAATAATGATAATGATAATAGAATTGGAATATACAAAACAAGTGATGCTCAATGCAATTGCTCACCACTTGCTGACCAATGCCCAGTTAGATCCCAAGCAGCGATATGTCCCCCTGCCCCCACTACCCCCAGTTTATATACTGGGTGTGACTTCATATGGTATGGAATACCGCTTTGGCCAGTTTGGGTCAGCTGTCCTGGCTGTGTCCCCTCCCAACTCCTTGTGCCCCTCCAGCCTTCTTGCTGGCTGGGCAGGAGAAGCTGAAAACTCCTTGAGTTAGTCTAAACACTACTGAGCAACAACTGAAAACATCAGTGTGTTATCAACATTCTTCTCATACTGAACCCAAACCATAACACTATACCAGCTGCTAGGAAGAAAATGAACTCTATCCCAGCCAGAACCAGGAGTTTCGAAAGAGGAAGAGAGAGCAGAATTTTCCCAAAATATCAGCCTTCTGACAGCATAACCAGGTAAGAGGTAGGACCACAAGCTGAGCTTCCACCTACCTTGTATTTGCCACAGCTTAATGAAAGAGAAATAAACTGGTGAAAAAGATTTTGGTCAGCCTCATCTGTGCAATCTTCCAGGTGCTTCTCCAACACAGAGTCTAAGGCTTTAGGATACCTGCCAACAGACAAAACCCCCAACATTTTGCACAGAGCATTACAGAAGAACATGTATTTACTAGAGAAATACAGGGAAATACAAGGAAGGTGAATGCACACACACTCATCTGAACCAGCTATTTTAAGTAGCTTTACAAAGGCAATCAACCACTATGTCTTAACACAGATGAACAATATGCAGACCACTAGGATAAATAATCAGCAGAAAAGGTCATGCTACACAGCAAACAGCTATACAAAGCCAGTAGGTCTGTGTCTATGTGTTACAGTCATAGAAGAATATATAAGGACAGATCAGTAAAATAAAATTTGGACAAAGATTAGGAGTCTGTTATTTTTACTCTATTTATTTGGGCAAGAATATTGTGCTTACTACACCCAATAAGCCAAGACCATAGTTATCATCATCACTCTACAGACTGTGGGTCTGTCATAGAAAAACGCAACTTACTTTCTCTCAAGAAGTCTGACAAGAGGAAGCATCTTTTGATTGAGTGCAGCCATTTTAGTAGGATTAGATCCAATCTCTGTACCGCAGGAGATAAACTCTTCAAGAAACTTGCTAAAATTACAAACAATAGAAAAAGCCACCATTTTTTGGATACTACAGTTTTCATTAATGTTACAAAGCACGCTGCTAAACAGGTTAGGATTAATATGCATTACTCATTTCAAGTACAGATTTGCTCCCAGCCTGAAGTTTCACTCTGTCCCACAAGTACTCCCACAAGTGCTAAAAGCACGGCTCTTCTGGATTACCGAATGTTTCAGTTTCAAAATCCAGGTTTAGAGCTAACTTACGAACACAGAATAACATGCTCATACAATGCTAATGCCATTGTCAGGAATCAGTTGTTATTAAACCAGAAATGACTGTAGTGCTGCAGAAGAAAAATAATCAAAGTTTACTCACGAAGCCAACAGGTGATCTAAATCCTTTTCCAATTTTATACTCTGAAGAATAGCTTCAAGATGTTGGATGTAAATCTGATTCTGTGTCTCCTCAGGTTCTTCTTGTTCATCTAAGGACAACACGTAATCATAAAAAATGAGCAATAGTTTGAGAATAACCACTTCATACTGATTAAAGCTAATAGCTTGTACAGGCATCATCATCTGGTGAATCAGCCCACAACCTGAAGACCACAATGTTCAATGATTACTAGCACTAACTCTCCGTGAGCTGCTAGCAATGCTTTATACCAATGTCATTTAAATGCCAAAGGCTGTATTGCTACCAATAAATTCAAGTATGCTTTGGAATGTTCCAGACCTGCTACCACAACCTGCGCCAGCAACTCCCTGCAGCATTCCCTGGCGTGAATCTGGACCTTTTCAACAACAGAGCTTTCCCAGTCATGATTCGGCAGTTACAAGCCCACAGTGCAAACAGACTTACTAGTGCACACACAGGCTACTGCTGCATGCCGGTCAGCCTTGCTGTCCCAGACTGCTCCCAGGCACATTTGATTCATCAGGTAAACACAGATCTCCACTACTTAAACTATGTATGGAGTACATGTAATCTACCTAAAAATGATTTGCAGTACTACAATACATCTCCAACTCAGACATTTCATACATCAAAATCAGGCTGAAATACTGCAAATCAACATGTAAATCAAAAGGATATAGATACAACAATGCCTAAATACCCTCCTCTGTCGGGCCTGGGAAAATCAAAAAGCAACGCACACACAAAAGCTCAATCAGGTCTTCACATGTATTGGCACAGTTTTAACGGCAGAATCAACTAAAATTACACAGCTACAATGCTGACCACAGCCATTTGTCCTTAAGACTCAAGAAAACTGTAAAAATATATGCTAACTTACCTGTATCACTTTTCATGACAGTGCAAACAAGGTGAGGCAACAGGTAACGCAGAAGGGGAGAGATGTCATAGTCTGCTGAAAGGTCTTGCAAAAGCGTTACCAGTTCTGGGGTTTTGCACAAATAATTAAACGGCCTGCACAATGGAACAGGGAAATAAATAAATAAATAAAAGTATGTATGTTCATCTGGGTTACCAACACTTTCAAACCACGCAGACTTCATAGGGATTCAATTTTCAGCATCAGGTAACAGCCTCATTGTAAACAAATGCTGAAATGATTCAAAGGGTTCCACTTCCTTACTGCCACAGGTTTATTGGTGCATTTAATGTTCAAGAAGAAAAAGCACTAACTATATCAGGGTGAGGCAGACAGATCGATGGGAATGAAATACTACATATACTTCCAGAAGAACACCTGACTTGTAGGACCAAAGTAGTGGTGGTTTAAAAACACTTACACTTCAGGTGTCAAACTGTATGAACTCAAAGCCCTTCCAGTGAAGGGACAAAACTTCTTTTTGTCCAAGCTATTCAAATAACCTCAAATTTGCACTACCATTATTATGCCAGCTTCTCTTCCAGGATTCCCACTTTCAAGAAAACCTCTTACTGGCAGGGCTCAGTTTTCACATTAACAGCAACACTTTACTGAGGCAATTGGCAGGAGAGGGACCAAAAGATGACAGACCCGCACCACTGAGACTCCTTAGCTGTAGTGAGCATACAGACTTTTGAAGTAAGCCAAAAAAACCTGGGAGCCCTTTGAAATGTCAACTACCAAAATTTCTCATAGGAAAGTAACCCTTTAAAGAGAAAGAAAAAAAAAATTATCAAAGTGCAGTCTGAGCTTTTTTTAAAAGTAAGATAACTCAATTCATGTAGACTCACTTTTTCCCAAGTTTGCCTCCTTTCTGAGTTTGTAGAAGTAGGTTCAAGCATGCCACCCCATCCCTGACTAACGAGGGCACTTTAGATAATGTCTTGCTTATCTGTAACATCAAGGAATGCACCAAGGAAGTCTCCACTGTCACTTTTACTGTCATCTGGCAGATTATCATGTATGTTGCAGCTCTGTAATCTTGTATAGAGGATTTCAAGCCCTAGGAAAAGAGATAAAGGTGGATTTTTAACACACACTAATTAAAAACAATAGTACATTATGTAAAAATAATTTTCTTTCTCACATCCATGGAATCATACTACCTTCTTCTCCATGTGTTAATTTTTAAGGGATCTATAAATTCGATTTTGAAAAAGAAAAAGCTGTCATGCAGGGTGCACACACACAGAAGACACGTTCATTAACTGCTGCTCTGTTTGTTAACAGAGCAACAATCCTGGAGGAAAGAGGATATTAAAGCAGGCCATCCACCCTGACTCCATTTCCTCATTGTTTAGCACGACAAGTCTCTAAAGCAAAGAGGTTCATTCAAAGTGTGTATCCAATTCTGACAGCTCCATTCTTCATGCAGAGTAGGAAACAGAGCTCTTAAAGTGCTCATCTGAGGTGTGAAAAATCATTATTATTCATGGACCTTCACCTACCTGCTGTTTCAAAGCATGGTAAGAGTGGTATGATACATTGCACATAAAACGTCCCTCTTAAATGTTATCTGCAGACGCATGTCCGCAGAACACAGTACACTTCATCACACAGGAAGGAAAACAAAGCTCCACATACCTTCTGGATGTAAGGGAGCAGCATAGAGACTATACTGTCTGTTATCTTCTCTGCAGCTCCAAGAGCTGATACAATGGTGGAGGCATAAAACACAAGAAGTACTCTCAATTGAGCCGAGTTGCCAGGACACTCTGAAAAGACCTGGACCACAGAAAAATCAGTTGTTCAGACATCAGGAAAAGTGGAAATGCACATATGGCTTCCCCCCAAACCAGCAAAATGTCAGAACTCCAGCACGTAAGCTCTACCAGCTCCGGCTGGCACAAATTAAGTCATCACCTCCTCCTAGCGGTAACCCTTGCCAGAGGTTGCTGCTCCCCCTTGCAGACAAGGTAGAAGGAAATGGGTGCTACTCCTCAGCTACCGTAGTTAATCATAATAAGGTAACCTAAATCACTTGTGAATTTGGTGTAATGCTCCAGACTGAGAACTGGACAGCCAAGAAGCTGACTGGTATAGGTTTAACATGCCCTACTACATCTGTGAACAAACCCTGTCATTGTGTGTGCTTTGCTTAGTTTGACAGTACCTGCATTCTAGTTCTCTAAATAATTGGACCTGTCCTACATCTTACCCTTCTGAGACTATAAAACTAGCACTCTATTTGACATTAACTGAAAAAACAAATAAATCCACTCACCTTCTAACATTCTCAAATTTAAGTTCTCATTAATATTTGAAGATACACGTTTAAAACACCCATGACAACCCTCAAAAATACAATTAAGTACTTTGAAGCAATACAGTATCTTTAAGTAATACAGTCTTGCCAAATTGTTCTGACATGGCTCATTGGTTCTCAGCCACTTCCTTACAAGAATTTCGGATAGACTGTCATCTATACAAATTATAAGAAAAGTAATTTTCATGGTTTACTAATAAATTACTCCTTTTACTATTTGATATGTAATTAAAAATATTAGTAAATAGCATAATACTATACAAAGACGGGGAAAACCACGTGACAACAAACAAATAATTTTCTAGAATAAATGAACAACCTTCACAGATTTTGCCACCAGCCTGCAGATGAAATCCATGAAATCCAGGTCTTTGTAGCAGTGTGTAATGACAGTACCCCTTGCCAGTGGGACTCCAGGTTTCTTTACATGGTAAAAAAAGTAAAATTAGAACACTCAAGGACAAAGTGAAGCACCTGAAGTAAAAATTAATATAATCTCTAAATTAATCCTACCGATCAGTTAACACCATTTAAACTGAAATAAGTAATGGAAACCCACACAGCTCTCTGGAATTTTTTGTATCTACATTAAGACAGGCAGTAAAGAGCATTACATATAATCTATATTCAAATAAACATATATTTTAGTAATTGACGTATCTTCTTAGCAGTAGCAAATACTTGCACCTTAAAAGCATACTTTAACTTAGCCAAACCAAAGAGTAATTACAGTCAAAACTTTTTATAATTAACTTTATATTTAAAGAAAGATAGCAGAAACAACAGGTGGGCATCCAGGCTCCACCCCTGCAATTAAATCTTTCAGTACAGTTCTAGAACTAACCACATGAACAGGTGGGCCATATTCATAAACCTAGTAACAGAGTCAAGATATTATTAATAAAGTCCCTCATGTTTCTCCCAGCTTGCATCTGTTAAATACTTCACCTTTATTGGATCCATCCAATGCCATTTATGAGTTGGGCTGCTTATATTTAAAAGCTGAATAACTCTCACAAAGAGTTTAGTCTCATGATATGGCAGAACACAACCAATCAAACTATCTTGATTGTAGAGATGGATGTGAAACCTAAGGAAAAAACATATATATACCGTTAAAAATTATCTGGAAGTCTAAAAAATAGACCCAGCCATGTTCTTCTTAGAACACCTGGTTTACTCGCTTTTAAGCAAGACAAGAGATGATTGTCGTACTGACTCAAGACATATGGTCCACCTACAGTCCAGAATCCCAAGGCGGCCTCTAGCCTATATGTGCTAGAGGAAAGAAACAGTACTAGCAATTTTTTCCCTCACTCTAATTATTTTAGGTCCCTACAGGATTTAAGATTACCTTAGTTTCTTCTGCATAGATTTCAATATTAAACCAGACATTACAATCTAGTATGAATTCCAGTATAATACATACATATTAAAAAAATTGATTCAAAGTTTCTATCAACAAAATCGCCCATGCCTTCATGACATAAAATATTACACTTTCTGCACCTGGATAGGTTAATTTATATAAATGAATACAACACCACTTCAAAAAATACTTCGTTTGTTTTTTCTTCACACCCTCCTACATAACCTTGAAATAAGAATACTCAGCTCATGTTATAATACAAGGGCATGCTATTCATGGTTCACAGCTAATATTGAAAATTAGCTGTTTTACACAACCCATTTCTAAAAGCGTATTACATAAATGCCTCTCTAGGTCCTCTGCAAGATGGCTAGAGCTGGGCAAACTTGGTGAAAGCCAGGCAAGGAAATAATTGCTTTTATACAGAATATCATGACAGATCAAATTTTTCACAAAAATTTATCAAAAGACAAAAATCTAATTGACACAGAAGAACATCTATCTGGCCCCATAAAGACTAAGCCCCAATGGATGTTTTTAGCATTTTAACCTGTATTTTCAGAAAACCAAAGTAAAATTAATCAAAATTTCTCTCATCAGGGAAAAAAAAAATCTGGCACTTCTAGTAGCCTTATCTATTGACGTGTAGGATATTCAGCAGATTACCTGTGAATCAGCCATTCAAGGCACTTCTGGGCTGGCTTAAGCATAAAGTAAGGGGACAGGTGAATCAGGAACAATGAAATATTCTTATTCAGCTGCTGATTTACTGCTTTAGACTGAACACTGCGTTCCAGGCCTTTGGACGTGGAACTAAACAAACTGGACTGGAACACTTCAAATGAAGGATCAATCCCCATCAGCTCTTCTAAGCCAGTGCATCCTGTGGAAAAAAGTGGAAGAATGCTTTAAATGCAACAGTTTTATTCAGTATTCCTACTCATCTACCTCCTCACTGGCATACCTAACTTCTTTGCTGTACTGGTACATGTCATCCTCATTAAGCAAACAAAATAGTAAACAGGTCTAAGTCCAAAACTTTTGCTACACTTAAAAGTATTTCTTCAGTGACGAAGAAAAAGAACATTAACAAGGATCAGCAGTGTGCTCTTGCAGCAACGAAGGCCAGCAGCATCCTGGGCTGTATTAGCAAGAGCGTAGCCCGTAGGCTGAGGGGAGGTGAGCTGTCCCCTCCATTTGTGAAATTGCATCTGGAATACTGTGCACAATTTTGAGCTCATCAGTAGAAGAAAAACATGGCCATTTGGGTGTGAGTCCAGCAGAGGAACACTAAGACGGTCACGGGACTGGAAAATAACATACAAGGAAAAGGAGGAACTGGGTGGGTTTGTTCAGCCTGGAGAAGAGAAAGTCAAAAGAAAGCCTTCCTGCTGCCTGCAACTACTTACTGGGACATAGTGCAGGTTATGAAGAAGATGGAGCCAGACTCTTCTCTGAGATGCACAATGGAAAGATGGGAGGCAACAGATGCAAGGTGGAACACAGGAAATTCCAAGTCAATGTATGGATTGATTTTTTTTTTTTTTTTTTTGAAGACTGGGTTGGTCAAACACTGGATCAGAGGCCCAATACTGGATCAGAGACCATAAAACCTCCATCCTCAAACTCAGCCAAACACAGGCCTGAGCAACCTGTGCTAGCTAGCCCTGTGCTCAGTTGGGCTAGTACCAAATGACCTCCAGAGGTCCCTTCCAGCCAAAATTATTCTATGATTTTACATGGATGAAGCCAGCAAAGGTACTTCTTTGAATAAATTAAAATACAATACTCCAGGTACACCACTGGAGAACCACTGGAATTATTTCTTTCTTTTACAAAAGCTTGTAAATATTAATGGCTAAGCACAAAGCAGACAAATTCGGCTGAAATAAATGAGGCAGCTGGCTGAAATATGGAAGAAATAAATGATTATATGCAGCACTTACTATAGTCACTATTTAAGAAACTAAAAAATACTCTGTGTTGCATCAAGGACATATATATCTACAATCTTCTTACTTAAAACTGATATACGGTATCAATCTTTCTGATTTTAGAAAACAGCTTTCTTATTCAAGAAGTATCACATTCCCGGGTAAAGTTCTGTATCAAATATGGACAGGGATAAGCACAAAGAATTTGAAGTGTGCAAACACAGCAATGGCTTCTGCCACTTTACATTATTTGTGGCCATAATGTTACCAAAGAACAGGGTGTCAGCACATTTTCATGAAATCACAGGGTTCAGGCTGGAAGGGACATTGGGAGACCCTTTAGTCCAAGGGCCTGCTCAAAGCAGGGTTAGCCCTGAAATCAGACCAGGTTGCTCAGGGCATTATCCAGCTGAGGTTTTCGAAAGGACGGAGAGCACAACCTCCCTGGACAACCTGTTCAACTGCTTGACTGTCCTCACGGTGAAACACCTTTTCCTTATATCCAGTTTGAACCTCTCTTGTTTCAACTTATGTCCGTTGTCGCCCGTCCTCCAGCCATGCATTCCTCTGGATAGTCTGACCCATCTTCTTGAAACCTCCTCACAGGTATTGGCAGGCTGCTATTAGACCCCTCAAAGCCTTCTCTTCTCCGGACTGAATGAGACCAGAGACATTCCTCCCACCAGCCTCCCCTTATGGGGCAAGTTCTCCAGGCCTGGACTACCTCGGGGCCTCCGGCTCTTCCCAGTCACCTTACCCTTCACGTGCCCAGAAACAGGCTCCACGGGGATCTGCTCCACGATTTTCCCACGGACTGGGGTGATGCTGACCAGCCTGCAATTTCTTGAATTATCTTTTTGGCCTTTTTTGCATTCGGCTTTGCCTTTCCCACTGATCTTTCTCCAGCTGGTTTTTTTTTTCGGATAGATAGTTTTTAAAACCTCTGGCATCTAAACAGCCAAACTCACCGATTGCGAAAAACGTGTCCCTGTCAATACCAGCAGCTTCCTTGCCACTGAAGAGCAGTGACGCTACCTCGCTGCGGTTCAGGAGGCTGGGATCGCTCTGGGGAAGCGCCAGCCGCTTCAGCTGCTCCGCCAGCGACGTCATAGCGTCGTGTTTCGACGAAAGGAGCCTCCAAAGAAACCTAATGAAAGAAAACCAAAGCAGGCCGGCGGATAAAGCAGTTGCACGGCGATACGCCGTCTCCCTCCCCCTCCCCCACCCCC